>OVAY01000608.1:0-50608 GCA_900406395.1 Kernera saxatilis
TCAACTCTAATCAAAAAACAACATGAATTTTTTACTAATTGTAAGACTGAAATTTTTTAAAATTTTGTAAGGGACGTAAACATATTTTTTTAAAATATATAAAAGTATTAAAATTGCTAACTCCCATCAAATCGTATAAAGTTTGGATTCAGATTTGGTATTTAATATAATCATGGGTAAAGATATATACTTGAAAGAAATAATAACCGATAACATTGACATAAAAATTTAAATTAAACATAATAAATAAAAATAAATAAACTATTAAAGTACATTGAAAAGTTGAACCACACAGTGTGTGCCAAAACTACATACGATTCCTCCGCTTTTCTTTGTAATTTTTGAACCACTTTGTAACTATTTACTTTTTCTAATTTTTCTTGAATGGTGATGTAATTGTGGTTCACCCACAAGCGTGGAAGAATCGCTTCCCCTCCGTCGTTCCATTCAGAGCCTTAGCCGTCCAGCCATATAAAGCACCCTACCTACCTGCGTCTTTATTCACATGTATTATCGTTTGCAACAAATTGCAGTTAGTATAATTTTTTAGAAAAAAGTTATTTTTTCTTTCTATTATGTTATCTCAATAAATAAAGCATAGTGTTATGTTTATCGGCAATCCATGTATATAATGGTTTACATATTTTCTGGAATCATGGTTTATTTATATTCATTTTGCCGTCTCTCAAAATTTATGATTGAAACTAAAAAAAAATGTTTTTCATAGTTTTTAGTTAATTATTTTGTAAGTAATTATGCATGTATTTTTATATTTTACTATAAATTTTTAATTATGTTATGCCATCAGTTGAACTGATAAATAAATAATTTGAAAGAATGGTAGAATCATAAAATTTGAATAAACGGAATAGTACCTTAATTATAACCCATTAATACAAAACCCATTAATACATACACATAACTATAGCCGCCCATGTACGTCAAATGGACTTAAAATCATAGGATCAATTAAATATAGTTTTTCTTTTAATATTAAATTAATCGCATCGCTCCACCATAGAAGATAAAAGCATATTCATCGAGGATATTTCGATGAGTTTTTCAATATTAAAAAAATAAATGAAAAAGTAGAAAAGAGGTTTAGAAACGGTTCTAAATTTAGAATTTTTTAAAAACCTTTGAGAAACTCATTTAATAGTTGTATTAATTTGATTGGTTTATATTTTTTTTTATGATAAAGATGTTCTAAGCTTCTCCTAACAAGTCAATTAGAGATAACATACTTGATTATCTTTAAGTATGATAAATCAACATTTTGATTAAAATAATCAAGCATATGGCAGGTGTCGAGACAGCATAAAAAACGTTTGTGCTGGACATTTTGGACCGTCTTTATATCCCCAATACATCATATAGACATTTTTCAACGATTAATTAATTTTATGATTTTAAATTCTATACCGTAGCGGGGTTTTAGTTACAAAAACTGGAATTATTTTCAAAATATTTGTTTTTGGTTAAAAATTAGCAATATGATGTTTTCAAATGTTCTTTTACTTTTGTTTCAATTAACCGGACTTTATCAATTTGCCCACGTGTGACGTGTCGAACTTCCTGTCCTCGTGCTTTGGCTTGTCTAATTAAATAGTTTCATAAAATGTGTATTTGATAGGGTCAAATTATAAGATGTGTATTTGATCGGGTCAAATTATAAAGAAAATACGACAAAAATAATTTTCTTAATTATCTGTAACAATCTTAAATACGGACTCTCCCCCACCGACAGTGCTTCAATGTTGTCGGCTTAGAAACTTGAACTTGAGTTATAATTAAAAATACAAATATCTTGTATATTTCGCTATTTACAAATGTTAATTGTTTGAAACAAAAAAAATCAAATGTTAATGTAAAATTTTAAATGGCCCAAAAAATTTTCCTGTAATTAAAAAAGGTTATTAATATTTCTTTTGGTTAGACAGGGTAAATAATATTTTTGCTTAATATAACCGTTTGCTAATTGAATTTGGAAAACTTTCTCTTTCTAAATGAAGATATACTATTTCTGTCTAAACATCACTTTAAGAAAATAAATACTTTTAATCGTTTTCTTTGACCGCCATAGAGCACAAATTATTAATTTATATTATCAACCAACTTAATGGTTATTAAAATGGAATGCACTAGTTTTTGGAGCCAACTTGGGTCTATGGGTCATAAACAATAATAATTAATTGTAGCTAATGACGATAACTCCGTCTAATAGTATGATTTTAATCGTGCTTGATTAAGTTGTTTTCTTTGGTCAGTGCTTCCTTGCTTCCAACACAATCATTCAATTTTATTTCTTCGGCAAAGGTTAATCAACTTGGAGAAGTGTAACAATAGTAAAAAACAACATTTAATAATAATTTTATCTTATAGAACAAATTTAGTACTTTTAGCTGATTTTTGGTGATTGGATTTTTAACTTTAATACGCATCCAAACTAGACCAGGCAACGGCTATTATTACATCCATTTTTAAAGAATTTAGAGCGCAAGTTTCATCGATAGCATTTCGCCTTATCTAACATCCATGGTTAATAAACAATTTTATTTTTGAATCATCCGACTTATAAACCCCAATCATAGTTAGTAGTTTTAATGATTAAAGAGGTTGTTTAAGGTGTCATTTGATCCAGATTTGAGCGAAACAAAATGTATATGGTAATTTCGGATTTCAATGCGTGTCTAAAGTTTGGGTTAACCGAAACTGAATCAAAATTTATTCAGAGTAATTAAATAATATATTGATTCGGATTAATTTAGAAGTCCAATTTAGGACTTTAGAACAGGGCATTATAAACAGAAAATAAGAGGTAAACCGATACTCAAAAAAAAAACTAGCAAGTATCACATTTAATATATATAAATTAGCAAGTATCATGTATACATGTATAGATGCTTTTCATGAATCATGATTATCCCTTTAATTATCACACCAACGAGATTAAACCCACGAGTTTTTTACATCTCACGTATTTATACAAAGAAACAGTCTAGACTACATGTACATATACACCCACATGTTGTGTAATTAACTAGAACACGTTCGATAATTTTAAACTAATGATTTATTATTAGTTTATGTTTACCCATACCCGTCGACTTTTCTAATTTTTGTGCTCATGTCAAAACAAAATAAGAAAGAAATCTGGTCAAACCATGCAGTTCACACACTATGTATTTTGGGTAAACATTCATGCACCATTTGAAATTCCCACTCTAGTGGGGATCTTCATCATAATATCTCCCATAACCTTATGAATTTCTTTAGACCTACAAAATATTATTTTATTCAATGTCTCTCGATAAAAAAACATAGCATTTCGTCAAATTTTGTTTTTAATATTTTCTAAAAATCGTAAATCACGTGGAATTTCCCGGAAATGCAAAACAAACCTACCAATGATCTAAAATTCTAAACCATCGGATAGACATTTGGGTGATTTTAAAAGGTTGTTGTTACATGCCCGTAAATATTTGGGCCCAAAAGCCCAAATAATACTGGGCCTCGTGAATATATTTTTAATAACGGTTTAATAATTTGTTTTTTTCCTATCTCGATTTTAATCTTCTCCGACGAGATTGCTGAATCTCCGATGATGGGCTCAACGTTGTTTAGGAAGAGATGTTTGTTTCTGAGAGGGAAATGTTTACTTTTCCGATCGTTTTCCGTTCACATTGAAAAACTTCCCGACGCATCAGCTGAAATAGCGGGAATTATCAACCAGGGCAACTGGCGTGACGCTTTGGTATCTTCGAATCTCTCGGTGGAGATAAATCCAGACGTTGTTCTCTCCGTTTTACGATCCAAACGCGTCGATGATCCCGCCAGGCTTTTGATTTTCTTCAATTGGGTCGATTCTCAGAAGGTTACGGAGCAGAAATTGGATTCGTTTTCGTTTCTCGCTTTGGTTTTGTGTAATTTCGGTAGTTTTGGGCAAGCTCACAGTGTTGTAATCCGGATGATTGAGAGGAAGTGGCCTGTAGATGAGGTCTGGAGTTCGGTTGTGAGATGTTCGCGAGAGTTTGCGGGAAAGAGTGATGAAGGAGCTCTATTTGGGATCTTGATTGATGGGTATATTGAAAAAGGGTTTTTCGATGAAGCTGTTTTTCTGATTTCTAGCAGTATGGATTTGGAATTGGTTCTTGATTTGGCTCGATGTAACCACTTGTTGGATGCGTTACTGAAGAGGAATCTGCTGGATTTGTTTTGGGATGCGTATAATGGGATGGTTGAGAGAAATGTAGTATTTGATGCTCAGTCTTATGAAAAGTTGATAACAGCACATTGCAGGGCTGGGAATGCTCAGTTGGCAAAAGGTGTTCTTCTCAAAGCCGAAGAAAAATTCGGGATGGCAACTTTGTCTCTTTATAGTTTGGTAATCGACTTGTTGTGTAAAAAGGGAGGTCTGGACGAAGCACTTGAAATGAAGAAGTCGATGATTTGCAAAGGATTGACGCCATCGAAGCAATCATACAATATACTTATAGATGGGTTGTGTAAGCGAAAGAGACTAGAAGATGCGAAATCGTTGCTGGTAGAGATGAATAGTTTTGGTGTGTTTCCTGATAATGTTGCTTATAGTATACTGATTGAGGGTTTACTGAAGGGCAGAGATGCAGACGCTGCAAACGGGCTGGTCCATGAGATGGTTTCTCATGGAATTAACATCAGTCCTAAGATTTATGATTCTTTTATCTGTGTGATGTCAAAGGAAGGGGCTATGGAGAAGGCAAAGGCTCTCTTTGATGGGATGATCGCATCCGGAGTGACACCTGGTGCTCGAGCTTATGCTAGTTTGATCGAGGGATACTTTCAACAAAAGAATGTACTTAAGGGTTATGAGTTACTTGTTGAAATGAAAAAGAGGAACATTGTTATATCTCCATATACTTATGGTACAGCGGTAAAAGGCATGTGTTCTTCTGGGGATCTCGATGGAGCTTATAGCATTGTGAAGGAGATGGGTGCAGGCTGCAGACCCAATGTGGTTATATATACAACATTGATCAAAACCTTTCTCCAGAAAAGTAGGTTTGGAGATGCAGTGAGGGTATTGAAAGAAATGAAGGAACAAGGAATCGCACCAGACACCTTTTGCTACAATTCCCTTATAATTGGCCTTTCAAAGGCCAAAAGGATGGACGAAGCAAGGTCTTATATGGTTGAAATGGTCGAGAACGGATTAAAGCCTGATGCATTCACGTACGGGGCTTTTATCAGTGGATATATAGAAGCAGGGGAATTTGCATCCGCAGAGAAGTATGTGAAAGAGATGCTGGAATGTGGTGTGATTCCAAATAAGGTCTTTTGCACGGGTCTGATCAATGAGTATTGCAAAAAGGGGAAAGTAATAGAGGCATGTTCAGCATTCAGATCCATGGTTGAACAAGGGATTCCAGGGGATGCTAAGACATACACTGTTCTTATGAATGGTCTTGTTAAAAACGGTAAAGTAAATTATGCGGAGGAGATTTTCCAGGAAATGCGTGGAAAGGGTATAACACCTGATGTATTCTCTTATGGTACACTCATTGATGGGTTTTCTAAGTTGGGAAACATGGAAATGGCTTCTCGTATTTTTGATGAGATGGTTCAAGAAGGCGTGACTCCTAATGTCATTATATACAACATGTTGCTTGGTGGCTTCTGCAAGTCTGGTGAAATTGAAAGAGCTAAGGAATTTTTTAACGGAATGTCAGGAAAAGGTTTTCCCCCTAATGCAGTGAGTTACTGTACAATCATAGATGGATGTTGCAAATATGGGGATCTGGTGGAGGCTTTTCGGTTATTTGACGAGATGAAACTAAATGGATTAGTAACTGATAGTTTTGTGTACACAACACTTGTGGATGGGTGTTGCAGATGGAACGATGTGGAAAGAGCTATAACCATCTTTGAGACGAGCGAGCTGGGTTGTGGTTCTACTACGGCTCCCTTCAATGCTTTAATCAATTGGGTTTTCAAGTTTGGAAAAACAGAACTAAAAACAACATTGATAAATTTGCTAAAAGATGGGTCGCTTGATAGGCATGGCAAGCCCAATGATGTAACATACAACATCATGATAGATTATTTATGCAAGGAAGGAAATTTGGAAGCTGGAAAAGAGCTTTTGCAGGACATGAAGAAGGCAAACCTGATGCCTACCGTTGTAACTTACACATCTCTTCTAAACGGGTATGATAAAATGGGTAGAAGATCTGAAATGTTTGCTATATTCGAGGAGGCTATTGCCTCAGGAATTGAACCAGACAGCATAATGTACAGTGTTGTCATTAGTGCTTTCCTGAAAGAAGGGATGACGACAAAAGCACTTATATCCGTGGATCAAATGTTTGCCAAGAACGCTGTTGTGGACGGGTGTAAGCTAAGTATTTCAACATGCCGGGCTCTACTCTCTGGTTTTGCAAAAGTGGGAGAAATGGAGGCAGCTGAGAAGGTTATGGAGATTATGATTCGGCTCAAATATATTCCCGATTCTTCAACTGTTATTGAGTTAATTAATGAGGGATGCATTTCCTCAAACCAGAGGATGGAAGCGGATGCTGCTCCATAAATGCAAGACAGAATTCCAAAAGCAGATAAACTTCTTGGCGGACCTGAGAATTGCTGAACAGTTGCAATCGTGCCAAAAGGTAACATTGATCCTAACCCCATCTATTCTCTCAAAGCTTCATCCTCTCACTTTTGATGCTCTTAAACTGGGTATGACCAGACGAATCTACTCAGTCTCAAATCTTCTGAATGTCAAACTTCTTTTGTAAACTCTTCTGGACCAAATCATTTGCTTCAAAACGGATTTGCCTTCAGCTAGATATGTTGGATCCCATTGATTTACTTCTCAGCAGTTTCCATCATATGATGATGACACTCAGAAGTTGACGATGAGTAGAAGAGACATCTGAACTGTTTAATCTGAATTTCCTCGATCTTGTATAGATTAGGAACAATCCAGTTCAAGAACAGAGATACTGTAGCAGGTTTACAGTAAATGAATCCTCCTGATCATGGTTAGCGTCAGTCAATATGCATTTTCAGATTTGTAAAAGATTTGATGTACTGAATATTACAATGATCTCATTAATCATTGCGATTACAGTTTTTGGGTTAAGAATTGATCGTCCTATTGATGAATACAGAACAATATACATGCGTAGGACCTGATCAATATTCCAGGAAAAGATGATAACAAATGAATGTTTTTGGGAATAAGAATTGCAGATTCTCTAATGGGCAAAACCACAAATTCTGTCTCAAAACTTAAAGATGAACAGAGGACAATGGTGTCTTTGTCTTTTCGTTACACAAACAACAAAAACAGATCTTGTAGTGAAATCAAATCAGAGGTTTTCATCTTAAAGAACATACAACCCCATAAAAAAGACCATATGTACACCAGAGTATATAAACCAATACATCAACCTAACAAGCACCAAAGAAAATCTACATGTATTCTCTACGATCTTCATGAACAAATCATATGGGCAAAAAAAAAGAAGAAAATGAATGGAAACTAAAAGGCGGAAAAAGGCGAAAAGAGTTCAGTAGAGCAACACTCTTCTAGTGCTATACCATTCTGCTTTCGGTGTGATAAGCAAATCAAATGGTTATTTTTTGATTCACCAGTGTTATCATTTTTTGGAGTCTGTTAATAAAGCAATTAGTTCGCTATCATTGAGGTCTGTCTCTGAAGCATATTTGACCGGTATGTTACTCTCTTTATCTACAGCATTTGGATCTCCTCCCCTGTGATTGAATCAGTGCATCAGACTTATTATTGCTGTCCAATTTAAGACCACTAGTAAGAAATCTCAAGATGAATTATATTGAGTTTACCTCATAAGTAGCAACCTTGCAATTGCATATCTCCTACTGATGATACAATGATGAAGTGGAGTTCGACCTTTTGAATCTGTTGCGTTTATTTTTGCGCCATACTGAAGCAATAGTTCCACCATACCGATATCCGCAGAAAGACAAGCAAGGTGAAGCAATGAACAGTCGTTTGAAGTTTCTTCTCTGACCATACTTTCCCCGTCCCCTCTTGAGTTAGAATATCCCTCTGGATTCTCTTGAAATTCCTCTTCAATGCTCTTGAATTTGGCTTCAAGGGTTTCATCCTTCGGTTCCAGTTGCATCATCTTTGCTAAGGGCAAAGACACAGTGTACGATGCTTGTCCACGTAGAGCATTCACATCTGCTTCAGAGCAGACAATGTGTCTGTAAACTGATTTCTTGTCGTTGGCGCGGACATTCTCCCATATCTCTTGGAAAACTGCCTGGAAATGCTGACTGTCTATTGCTTTGCGGACAAAAATCCTCTCTGAGTACTGTAATTAGTCATTAAATTAGCTATGTACAGACAAGAGATCTTCAAATCTTTCGCTTGTTTAACTCACAGACTGACATATACCTTTGCGTGGATGAACAACTCTTTCACAGAAATGGGATCATTGAAACCAGGCTTCCTTGCAAGGAACTTTCTTGGTCGATCTGACTTTGGAGTGCTAACAAATAGGAAAGTTTAAGAATGCATTAATACATGTAAGAAGTAGTTTAGTCTTCTCACAGTAACACTGATGAGAATACTTAGTCACTTACCCAGAAGACCTACTAGCACTGGAAGGTCTACTCTCCGAGTTCAACAACTCCTCCCACACTGAGTTTACATATACGTTACCTAACGATTGGAATAACGTCAAGACCGATGGTTCCCATACTTTAACATCAAGAGTGAGCGATCTGACCTGCACGAAAAGGTTGAATACTTTATACCATATTTGTAGAGCTACTTAAAAATGGGAAAACTCAGACTACCTACTTGTGAGAAGGCTGAGAGATTGAAAATATTTGATTTTAATGGCTTACCTTTGAAATGTGAACACCAAGGTTACGATGTATACCAGAACATTCAATACATATGAGGACACCAAGATTCAAAGAGGCCCAATCGGGTTCAGGAGCACCACAATCTGCACATTTCTCATTCCCCAAAACTCTTGTCAAGACATCAATTGGCTTTTCAGTCTTTGCCATATCATGCTGCTGCAAGCACCCTGAGAACCTCGAACGGTTTCCTCCTGTCATGGGATTGTCCAGTGTGGATTCTCCACTTTCTGCCTGCTCGATATCATATGGATCTGCTAAAGAACCGGAATCACTTGCAGAGAAAGTATCACCTCCATCCACAGTAGAAAGACGCTGATCCAGTTGCAAGTGATGATATTTTTAGTGAAAACCAAAAACGGGTCACCAAGAAAGAATCAGCTGTAATAGCATATGAAATATTACCATGATTGCTCTTTCAGGTGTCTGGAAACTCAGCAAAGAAGCAATTACACCAGTTATTTTCTCGATCCAGTCCATTTGATCCTGCGCATTCTCTGCCTACATCAATAATAATTTCAGAAATTCTGGTCAGTCGGAGGGGATGGAAGAGAACACCTTATGTAAAAGTGTCTTGGGTCCTGGTAGAATTAGGGTAAGTTTCCATAGGTAAAGAAACTGAAGATCTTTTTACTTTAAAGTCATGTTCTCGCTAATATACCTGCAATGTATAAACTTTTGTTGGTGAAATAATTCGAAAGCAGAATCTTAGATCGGTCTGATCTGCATCAACTTTGATCGTGGAGGTCAGCAGATTCACAGTGTGACGTGCAACTGGTTTTTCATCGTGCACACCACCGTGATAATGAGAAGACAGCCACCGACTTAGAAGCCCGGGACTGTTTTCGGAAGTCATATTCCTATGAACAACAGACCGGCTTCCATTTCCCTGATACATAGAGCTTCAAAGATTCAGTAAAGATACGATTATCACAAATGTTATCAATATGTTTTCTCAAGGAAGGATCAAAAACACAATTGTTTTTAGTTAGTTTTACAACTTACTGAAGACCAATTCCATGGCTTGCGGTAATAGTATAGCATCCCACGGCTATCAAGGATAAAGAATCTTCTTTTCCAGTCACCTCTCAAGTTTGAGGAACGTTTAGACAGATACCCTTGTCTTATGGTCTGAACCTGGACGACAGTAACATCAACAGATAAATATAAAACAAAACAGTATGAAGATATGAGAGCAATTTGATGAGCAAGCCTCAGTACAAAAGATATTTCCTTACCTTTCCTTTTGCAGCAGATTGCATGACAGCCTCTATGACTTTCTGTGAGTTTCTTGAGTTATGTCTCATACCATCTCCTGTTGGAGAACCAATTGAGTTTCTAGTTTCTCGATCAACTTGCCTTTGGTACTCTTGCATCCTTTCATTAAGTGATGCCATCTCATAGTTTGCACATTCTCTAGACTGGTGTGCATAAGCCAACACCTGTCATACAATTTCAATCAAACACAGATATTCCGACCATCGCTTGGATAAGAAAGGGCGGCTAGAGAGAAATCTCTGAAAATCAGAAGATTAAAGGATCATGCTACAAAGAGGCTTGTATTATCAGACCTGATTAATAAAAGGCTCCATTTGATGTAGTAGCTCATATCCCTGAAAGAAGGAAACACTTGTGAGAAAGCGTATCAAGTGGTTCATGTCAGCAAACAGGAAAAGAGAACCATTCTATGATAGGTTTCCTTGTAAAACCAAGCTGATTGGTTCCAGGTAAAGAAAGTTATTTGTGATCTTGCTATTAAAAATTGCTTTTTAAGAAAAAGTTTGCCTGTTTGAAGAAACGGAGATGAGCATCCATTGTCCCGCTGACTGCTTCCAAAAACTCAAATCTCTTTTTAGCTTCCGCATTTGAGAGTGCACTAACCTGGCCAGGAAGAAATAAGCAAGCATTATGTACCGTTATATAAGAAAATACCTTGGAAATTCTCGTAGCATCTGAATACAAAGTGGTTACCAGCTGAAACCGGGCTTGCTCGAACGTCGTTCTTGCGCTATGTAGGTCCTGAAATGTCTCTCTATCATAATTAGGTTTTTCAGAAGAAAAAAAGTGAAGGTTATCTGTGACTAGTTGGTACCTGAGACTCTAAAAAGGTAAGAAGATTTTTACATACCTCCTCAATTGTGGCAGCCACATCCAATCGTGTACTCTTCCTTAATGAAAGATATTTCTCTCGTGCCTGTTTCATTCAGATGCACATACATGAAGATATAATATATCAAACAGGGCAGAATGTTTGTGGTAACAACTAAACAAGCAGGAAAACCCATAAATTTACCCATCAATTGACATATTTTGAAGTCATTCTACGCACCTGATCGTATATAATGGAAGCTTTGTCAAACCGTTTACGTGCTTCCTGCATGAGAGAAATTGAAGATGGATATTACTCGAAGCAATTCAGACATTTCAGAGAAAATTTTGAACATAGAATGCAAGAATTCGAAAGGATTATCAGAGTAATTTTTCCATAATCTTTCGCGTGGTATGTAGAACTACATATATACCTTAACTTCTTGGACATCAACATTCACAAATTGCAGCAACCGGTCATTCAACATGTGTTCTACCTGAAAAATGTTGACAAGACATCATAAGTTAGTTATGCACTTCTTCAACATACAACAACTATATGGAAGGACTAATAAAAATAGACATTTCTCTACCCAACCAAACTAACCAAGTATAAAGCCTAAGAAAGAAAGCATCCTACATCTAATGATTTTCAACAAAAGAAACCGACTCAGCACAATATAGGCAGATTAACTCAAGGAAAACCAAGTAGAGAGATATTTGCAGGTCATCCCTTTGACGTAGGCATTGGATTTCAGTACCTGAGAACGAAGAACTTCCTTGTACGTTCCGATTTCTCGAAGAGCAATTGTGAATTTTGTCATTACAGGACCTGAGCAAATAACATATTTCCTTCAGATAAATGTCCATGAACGAACAAAAGGATGAGGAACAAAGAGAAACAATGCAGAATTCAGATTGCTAAAAGTGAGGAGAAGTAAACAGAAACAAGGGAGGTACCTCCAAAAGCAACACAGATGGGATCATTATGGCCTCCTCCGAAAGATTCTAGTGCATTTACAAAGCCAATATCTGCATCATACCCTTCCCCGAGTCCCTCCCTAATAACCCAAAGAAAAGTTAAAATACAGAATATTTCTTACAGAACTGAATAGAGTGTTAAGAGCTTACGTGTACTTTCTGCATCCTTTATAGAACCTTAAGCATCGCATTCGCAGCAACTCCGCACTCTCTTCCATACATTGTATCTGTTGCAACACAAAAAAATTGCACAGCCAAAACTTTCATCACAATAGTTTGGTGCAGGTTCAACACAGTATCGAAGAACTTACGGTTACAGGTCAAGCCTCAAAGAATGATCAATCTGAAGTGAAGTGAATAGATCAAACCGTAACAAAATATCAAATTCAGGATTGTTAATTCGAAGTCAACTCCTACATTTTGACATCCAGACAAAGCACATAACAAACAACATTGCAAATTTCATACAAAAAGAGCCTCACAAATCAATCACCATTATAATCATTGAATTTTGCTTTAACCATATATCTATTTAATCGAATTGAAATACAGGTTTACACGTTTCCACAATGTATCCGAAATTATAGGCCATTGTCCAACAAAACCAATTTAAAATTTTCTTTGATCATAGAATGGCACGAGAGATTATGCAGAACATATCCCTCTCTCTCTCTCTCTTGATCAATGGAGTCGAAGAAGAAGAACTTAAAATTTAAAATTAAAAAACCTGTTGCCGAAACATGGGCGAATCGTCGAGCTTAGCGAAATGCATTTTTCACCGGGAAAAAGCAAGAGACCCAGAACGATCCTCCTCTTCCTCCTCCTCCTTCTCCGTCTTTTTCTTCTTCGTCGTCTTCCTCCGCTTGGAAAAAATAGGAAATTCCGATTACCGGAGATGCGGACAGAGCTAATTACGGTGTTTCCTGTTTTTCCCCCCAAAAAATCGAAAAAAAAAATGATAATTGTTTTTGTCTTTTTTGGAAAATCAAAAGCTTTTTTTGGTGATTAGGGTTGATTGAGAAATGGGAAAATGGGCGGAAAATGAGGGAAAGATCGTGCGATGGAGAAAAAAACTCTTCTCTTTCTCTTTGTTGTGGTGATCGTGTACAAAACCTTGAAACCTTCCATGGCTGTCATTTTTAAATATAAATAAAAACGGAAACTAATAAATATATTAATTATTATGCCATCGCAAAATCACATCAAATAAGCTAACCCCACCACCATTTTCTGCTTGTTGGAGGGAATCATTTATTTTTCTTTTTCTTATAATGGTTTATAAAATGATATGATTATAAGAGATTAAACTTTGTAAATTATGGTACAAATAATGTAGAAAAACTTCAGATTGATTGATTAATTAATTAAACGAAGGAGGATGAGTTAATTGGTAATGGTAGGGATGATTAATTAGGTAACAGGCATGAGGCATCATAGATTGGCGAGTCTAATTGTAAAATCGAGAGAGTATTATTTACTTTACTGCAAATAAATTAAGAGGAAATCCAAAGTAGTTGACTTTTTTTTTAAAAAAAATTGAAAATTCCGAGAGAAGAACATCCTAAACTAAACAAACGTGTGAGAAACTAAAAAATATTAGCAGCGCTTTTGTTTCCCACGACCACGAATATCCATCCCCGCTTCTCTTCTTCTTCTTCTTCTTCTACTAATCATCGGATCAATTATTAATTACATTTTATTAGAAAACACCACACCATTAGTAGACTCACTACAAATTGATTTTCTCTACCAAAAAATATGATCTGGTTTTCTCAAAAACCGGATAGTTCAACCTTATTCACAGAGACAATGTTTTAAGAATGTGACAGTGACAATCTGGTCTTAACCGATTTTTAAAACCGAGCAAAAATGTTCAAGGAATGTGACGTTTTAATTATATAACAAAAATGGAAAACTCATTTCAAATAACAATAAAATGTCTATATTTCCAAAATTTCAAATGTCATCAACGGAGAAGCAAAACGTAACCCTCTGTCTAAATTGTGATCCTCTAAAAAATCGACAAAATAATTCAAAAAAGAAAAAAAAAAAAACTGATGCATTTTGTTTCAGAATAAGAGCAACACGAAGTTTCAGAGTCTGGTAAAAAAGGGAAAGAAACTGAAGGAGAGGTTCTGATTGAAGGTTCATCCCCAGAACCGGCGAATGAATCCTTTCTTCATCCGGTTATCGAGAACCGGGAAGTCGATGCAAGTGTGGGCGAGGTCTAGAACGATTGGGTTACGCGGTATTGATTGGAATGCGGGTGGAAACCGTTCAATCTTTGGGGCGGTTTTCGCGTTTGAATCGCCAACCGCAGATTCATACACATCCAGTTTGTCTAACAAGTATTTCTCCACCTGCTTTACCATATAATGTAAGAGCGCAACAAATCCATTAGAGTGCAACTTGATTATGAGACATTGCAAGACGACATAATAGTGAGATTGTACCTTGGTGGCTGTATCGTTTAGTGATATTGTTGAGATTCTCTGTGACAGATTCTCTGGAGCCTTCTCTTCCTCCATAATCCCAGTCGCATGCTCTATGCAACTGTTAGCTCTGCATTCTTTGCTCAGTGTCTTCAGTTCCTGGATTGTTCCCTGAGAATTAATTATTAGAAAGTTTTAGTCAAAAAAATTCGTATTACTTCAGTCTTTAACAATATTTCGGGCATGCACCGTGTCTATACTCCTATAGACCATCAACTTATTATCCCTATTCGGTCTACATGACTGCTATTCAATGACCATGTATGAGGTGACCAATAACTTATTATATACCTCATCTTTCTTTGCTATGCTCTGAAACTTATCCATGGCATCTTCAGCAAGAGATCGAGCACGACAATACAAGGCATATGCTTCAACCCTCTTGCCTGCTAGACTATATGACTTTGCCAAGTAGAAGCACCTGAAAAGAGATTCCAGAAGATATCATTAGCTAATGAAATTGAAAACTAAATGTATCAGTAAGTATATGAAAACAACTCTTGTATTACGTTTTCTCAAATGGAAATAACTGTGAATCTATCGAGACAGGAGCTAAAGAATGTAACAAGTGGTTCTAGTATAGACCAAAAAGTAGGCAAAGAGGATGAGTGACCAGAAATCAGATTCCTAATTTAATGAATAAATGGTACTAACATTATGTACCACTAAGGATTGGATAAATGGCTTGGAGGAGCTCAACTCCAACCAAATATGCTAAAATCAAGTGAAAGGTAAAGGAAGCCCACATTCGATAGCAACCGCCGTAAAGAATACAATAACGTGAGAGAAGAACTAAACCTTTCCGCACGGAAGGCCAAGCTTTTGCGCTGACACTCTTCTTCAAAGGCAATTTCTTCAGGTTTCCTGTCTCTTCCAGAGCTAATGAGATCAGAAAGATCAGCGACATTCTGAGAAAAAGAAACACATGTGATGTCTCCTCGATGGTTTAACAAACAAAATCCGCTTCTGAAGAAAACAGGTGAGCAGTGGTTACCTGTAATAGAAGGTCATACAATCGAACAAGCTCCTCAGGCCTAGTAACCTTTTCAGTTTTATCATCACGTTTCCGGTTTAGTTTACTCTTTGCTATTTTAACCAACAACTGGTTCCGTTCAATGGTTCTTTGTCCTAGCACAGCTCCAACAGCTTTGTCCAGACCATTTAGGTCATCTTTAACAGATTCAGCATTTCCTGCACTTACCTAAAAATAGTATGCTCCTTGGTAAAATCAATCAAAGAAACAGCAGTGCACCAGAAAAACAGATGCTCTTACTCTTTGGGATGAACAAACTTGTCGACATTTTCAAAAATCTTTAACAGGGTAAACCTTTTTGCGTGAACCCAATCAATAATAAATCAGGAGATGTCTTGTAAATTCACTCACCAAGTCACTGCGTATGGTGGTCCTGGCATCATGATATGCAGTGAATAATTTATCAAATATGGTTAGCTTTTTCTCTGCAGGGAGAGATTCTGCTATTGGACCCTGTAGCTCCTTCTCCAGTTCCTGGGCTGAACAAGGAACAAGGAATAAGAGCCTCAGAGAGGTGCTCACGTTCTATAAAGGCAGTTTCTATTAACAGGGTAACGCATAACAGCCCAATCAACCATGTAGACAGAAGAAATATACCAAACTAGCTCATCAGTACAGCTTATTGATTCGTGTAACTCCATTGTAAAGGTAAACCAAACTTTTCACAGATCTAGGGCTAATGCTATCAGACATAATTTGTCAGCATAATAAAGTAGTTCAAAAAGAGAGGATAACGAAAAAGTTAGTCAAACCTTTTAAAATAGAAACCCGAGATTTTGGGTTGGAAACTGGAAATCTGTAGCCAAGCCAATTAAATTCTGTAAGAGATGCAGCTTGTTGAGATCTGGCCTCTTCCATAGCAGCCTACGTGACAGTGAGCAACATACATCATATTCATAGACCAAAAAGTCTGAAGGATCAGAGAAATAGTTTAGCATTAAACCATCGCAAGACATTCAAGAGTACCCACGATCATATACATGAAATTTGGTATTCTTAAGTTCCTAACAAAAGATGGAAAAACTAAAAGACAAAATATTTCTGCTGCAGCAATTATGTGGATTATTGAAACATATATATACATTTACTCACTTGCTTTTGTAGTGACGCTGACATAAAATGATATCTTGATCGTGAATATTTTTACGTACCTCTATCTTTGCTTTGAAAAGATCCAATGCAGGGCCTTCCATCTCACCAATCTGAAGAAGTTCAGATGTCTGCAAGTTTGATTTGCCAATTTTGTGTAGGCAGTATCGAACACTAGGCTCAAGCTCCTCAACCCGTTCCCGACAAAGAACTTGATTCTCTAGATCACCATATTTCCCGAGTTCCTCATAAACAGCTCTGCAACGGGGAATAATTTTCATACAAAACCTACTAAATGGCAATATGACGATACTGAACAAAGACAAACCTGGCGTTTTTGAAACATGCCAATGCAGTTTCCCAATTTTGATCTTGCTCAAACAACAGAGTACCTTTCATATAGGATGCATATGCCTATAAAACAGTAAGATAAAGCATAAAGACTCATATCGTCCGTTTGTAAAGCACAAATACATTTTACACGCTGTAGATCTTTTATATGTATATTTATGAATATGTGCCACATTTGGGGTCACAGAAATACCTCAGCTTCCAGAGATGTCCTAGAATCTGTCTTAATAGAGCACAAACTTGAGAAAAGTGAAGCCCATTTAACTGCCTTCCTTAGCCTACCAATCAAATATATACGCTGCCGTGCATTAGGCCCATCTGGTAGCTGTCTTTTTTCCATTGCATGGCTCCATGCTCTTTCCGCCATATAGAAAACCACATGAAGAAACCTATTTCAAATAAAGACGTCGTGAGTACAACAAAATCACTTATTAATTTCTCGTGGAAACAACAACTGAGCCTTCACATTCTTTCTTTTATGTTGAGCTAAACGCAAAATCACACTAAGCGAGGAATATATGTACTCAAGTGACACCTCTGTAACAAAATCTTCAGCTTGAAAGGAATGAAGATGAGAACAAGATAGATATATACCTAACATCAGTGACAGTTGATTCAAGTATGGCTCGTCGAGTGTATTTACCACGGCCATGAGTAAATTTCAAGGACTTGTATAGCCTCCTCAACCGTGCAGAGCAGTACCTCCTACACAACAAGATAACACAGATTATAGAAAATTACCTAATAATTTGAAAAGACGTGTAAGCCAATGAGCTTAGGGTTTCGTATTAATACCGATAGCGAGCATAGTCACCATGACGTAGACCATGTTGCGCCTGAGAAGATTTCATCAGCTGCAGAACTGAAAAACCAAATGCAATGTTTGTATAAAATCTAAAACTTAGGAGACTTGAAGTTGATATAAACACGCAGTGATGCCCTAATAAATCACGGTTTAAGGAAGCAAACAGTGGACAAATTCGAGATTCTCATAAGCAAAATTCCCAAACATGCAGATAATAATTACTCGTGTGTATTGCCATCATATCTATTGTTCAAAAACCCCAAAATAAGCAACTGGGTAAAATTGCATTCCCTGAAAAAAAACTAACCATTGATCGAGAACCTCGGAAAGATCTGGTCAGAGCTGTCGGATTTCGGATCGTCGATCTCCATTGCGGACATCTCGCTCTCCTTCTTCCCCATTAACCCACAGAATTCCTGTTAAAACCCCGCTGAAATAATACACCAACAAGAGACAAACACCACGCGATAAATAAATTGAGGAATTCATAGAAAACGAGGAGAGAACAGATACAGCAAATCTGGAGTATGAGAGAAAGCCAAAAAAAAAAAAAAAAATTCGTAAGAACACTAGAGGAATTCAGCTCAACCAGTTCAATACGTTTGTTTCAGTGAGATGATATCACGGCAGTGAATAAGGAATATTCCGATGGCGACGGCGAGCAGCGGAGGCGTGCGAATTTCAGTTTTCGATCGAATCTCAAGCAAAAGTGCCCAAAAGAGAAGGCAACTAGTAACGTAGTGGGTGAAATTGGGATTTTGGTAACCTGGCCCGGTGAAAATATGGGCCTCAAGGCCCATAACTATACAACGTCGGCCTCTCGGGCAATTAATTCCTCAAATCCTAATATCTTCCTTCCAAATGATATACATATTGCGCAACAAATTTACTATGGGATACTTATTTTTGGGAAGATGGTTTTTTTTTTTTTTTTTTTGTTGCCTTCTATTTTGGGCAACACATAAAATCATATAACATCAGTTTAAAACTATAACATCAGTTTAACATCAATTAAAACTACATAAAATCATAACATCAGTTTAAAACTATTTATAAACTTATGTAATCATTTTAAAACTACACAAATCCACTTTAGAATATCCAAACTCTACACAAGATTCGTAGATTATTATATAAATTTTACCACATTTAACTGTTATGCCGAATTGAATATTTTTCAACAAAATAGGTGGTTGGTAAACGTTATATATTTGATATTTTAATTATAAAGTAATCTTTTGATTTAAACAATTATATTTCTCGCTAATTTTTAAAGTGAAAAATAATATTCAACGATATTGCGTTATTGGATTTTTTGGCGCCATATATTATTAGTATGTATTTTTTTTACGCGGATAAGATATGTATTTAGGGTTAATATTAAACTCTTTAAATGGTGACAGAAAATAAAATAGCACGGAATAATAAAATATTCCAGTGTATAATTATTAGAAAATTAATAAATATACCGACGAAAATCTATACAGATAACGGATCTGGAGAAGAGACCGCGTGGACCATATTAACAACCAAATAATTCAAAAATCATTATAATACTATTTAGTTTAATCATCCAATGATATCTTAACAAGATTATATGATGTTCCATAATTCCATTGGCTATTGCTTCTGTCTTGCTGTTCTGTCCAATCGTGTTCTTCAAGATTTAGCACGTGAAGCCTTAATACTATTATTTTCATGGTATTAGTTTGATCTTTTAATCAGGTTAAATCAAATATTGTAGAATCTCCACTGTTGCAAAATTTCCTATATATTATGATTCACAAAAACAAAATTTTGTATGTTACTGATTTAAAATTTGTGGGTGTTTCTTAAAACAAAAAATAGCTTGAATTGATACAGCCCACAATAAATAAATAAAACAGAAAGTAACTGCACTGATAACAATTGTCATTTAAACCATTATATGTAGTTGAGAGAATTTCATAAAATAAATTATTCTCTTACCAATGGTCTCATTCTCAAGTTTTGAATATCTTTAGATGTTAACTTAAGTATCATAAATAAATAAATAATTAAAGACTCTTACCTGTTCCAAACTTCCAAGGATGTAGGCATGAGAGACCAGCGTGACACTAGAAAGTCTATAAGACTATAACAAAGGATTTATTAAATGCTAATACTAATCGAATCTCGCGTGATGATCTGAGCTCTGAAGCTGGAAGACGGTTTGGTATTGGTATGTACTGGTTCAACGCCGGTTAGGTTCGGTTAACGTCTTCTTTATTGTGAGTGTGGCACACGAAATCTGTTGATGAAGTGGATGGATGAATCCAACGGCTGATAAGAGAAGGGTGCACAAGGACTGTAGATGAGGAATAACGTAGATAATTACAGCCCGAGCTAGGATTTGCTGGTTCGGCTTTTGATGTGTAAACTAATGAAAGTTTGACACGTGGATACGTTGAGAAGGGCATCTTTAAGAAGAAATGCTTTTCTAATCCTTCACGCAGCGCCCAGCATTTAAAATTTCGGACAGTGACCCTCTCTCTCACGCCACTCTCAGCCAACAGCTCGGCTTATTCTGTTCAGCTCAGCTTGGCTTGGCCGGCCAATGCTAGAAAGGAAATTTTCTCAAAACTCGTCTCGAGATGTTTTTTTTTTTTTTTTAACTCAAACATCTTTTTAGGCAAAAGCATATCAGAACAACTTTTCTTATTTCGTTTTGGTTACCAATAACTTACTGGGCTAGAGATGTTGTTGACGAGTTGGATTGATCCCAGAACTTTGGTAGGATCGGTCTGAAATAAAATTTTGTTTTCATAATTATCATGTTTGAATTCAGTTCGATTAGATTATTTTTTTTCATTAAATTTTGGCATAGTTTGGTTATATGGACCTGATCGAACATTTTAAAACATATTACACCGACTTAAATTGTTAAAAAAAACTACATACAGTATTAAGCTAATGACATAAAACATGATTGCGATTCTAGTTAAATTTTAGACAAACAGACAAATTAGAGGAACCCACCATGCCTATTGTACCGTAGTAGTCAATGGCGAAGAGATGTGAACATAACTTAAAGTAGACCATGAACCAGTCCATGGAGAAGTTAACTGAAGATAATAGGAGAATCCATACCGCATTAACCTTAACTCTAATGGTCATGGATGGGCTTAATACAAAGATCGAGCTAATTGTGAGTTTAGACCATTGATAAAAGTTACCAAAATTATTAACAATTACATTCACGTACTAGACGAATGTGATTTTTGCATTCTAAATTTTAAAAGTTCTAACCATATCGTCATCAACATTCATTATACTTCATTAACAACTTCACCATTCATTATCATCATCTTCACCGCAAAGCCCACGTTGGATGGTCCGTCAACCTACCAATGATATCTCATCACCCGTGATAGGTTTACCTTCAATCTCGAGAAGTCAGACTTATTTCCAACAACCATATGCCTTATTCGGTTCGCTAAAATCTTTCTTTGCGATTTCCAAATCGTCCACCAAAAGAGACCTTAAATCATCCAGCGCTTTTCATTCGAACTTGCACCTTAAGGAACTCCAACGGTCAATTGCCTTAATTGGCTTAGATGACACTAACCCCCCTTGATTAGTCTTGTAATTACGTATAACTTTTTTGAGTTCTCCCAACGACTAGATTTTGCTTTATTTTGTCCCTGATTCCATACTTGGTTATTTGCTTTCAAACCCTAGTTAGAAAGTCAAAAGGTTTTCTACTCTCGTTTCTTTTTTGATACCTTTCCATTTCTAAAACTTAGACAAAAAAAATTCTTAGTTTTGATCATTGTTAATTTGTTGGGATTTTGCATAGGCTTAATGCGGATTCCACTGGCCATGTTGCATTGGCTTATCACAACCCTAATATGCGTGGTGTCCTTGTTTTCGTCCATCGTATATGATGTGTTTGTTTTCGAGAGAAAATCAATTCATCACCATCTTGGAATCACATCAAAACATATAATTTTTTTGTTTGTTGTACCTCTCCCGATTTTTTTTTTGGTTCACCATAAAACATCATTGTTACTGTTTAGAGATTTTTATGTTTCTGCTTCATTATGCATAAAATTTTAGACCTAATGTTCAAACATGCGCTAACTCCTCTATTAGATCGAGCTAACCGCATTTGGACAGTTGGACTAACCATATGGGAATGGATTAGGATATTAATAGTTAGTATACGATAATACTAATCTTACTATCTAAAACTCGATTTGTTCCCCAACTTACATAGGTATTTCTTTTATATAGCCACAGGTGTATATATATTTTAGCTCCCATTTAGTGTCTAATGTATATATGTAAGCAAATAAAATAACGAAGACCACTTTTCGTTCTCAATAAAAAAATTAAAAATAACGAAGACTTATAATAAGATAGTGGCTCATGAACACTTATGCATATGTTGGGAAAAAATAGTTCTATGGTTCCGAATGGTGACGGAACCGCACGGTGCGGTGCGGTTTTAACAGTAACAAAAACATATACATATACATATGAATCTATCTATTTTTTTACTATTAGAACCGCACCGCACTTCTTCCGCAGTTGTCTCGCACGTCACCATTCGGAGCCTATATTTTTGACATTTTTAGAAGGGTATTTTGTATTAAACGAAATCATAAAATTAAAATGTCCGACGGAGATCCCAATACAAAACACTTAATGAATCTTTAAGCTAAGCATTTATATACAGTAGAACACAGAAATATATACTTTTATTAAACAAAATCATAGAAAAAGAGGTGCAGTATTTGAAAATAAATTCGCAGACGAGATATCGTACACGACACTCACCTTCGGCCACATTTCACGGTCGATTGGCTACGTGACTGCGTTCTATTTTTAAATTTTTTTTTTTTTAACTTTCAATTTATCGTAGGACAAAAAAGACGAAGACATTAAAATTGGATGACTACATATATATATATATATATATTTCTATCTTTGATCTAGTGATCTTTATACCATCTTTTGTTCTTTCCAGTTGGTAGTTCGAACTTCGAACCTAGACATGCTAATATGGAGGGATCTAGACATGCTAAATCTGATAATATGGAGGGATTAGCCATAAAACCAACCAATTTCACCTTTTTTTTTTACAACATCCCGTTATTTGTTGTTATTCCTCTTATGTCTTCTATTTTCATTATGCCCTTCATTTGTAAAAATATTAATACGAGACTTGACATTGAGTTTATGGTGAGGAGAAAACAACAAAGCAAGAAAAAAACCAAAACAAGAATGATGAAGACCGTGAACTGAGAGTAAAAGAAATAAATTAATTAAGCTCATTCAAAAAATAAAAAGAATTAATGAACGAAAATAGCATTTTAAGATATAATCTTGAGCCAACCAACCAAACATTATCGCCAAAGATGACAATGACTGGATAAATATCTATTTTTCGGAAGCTTATTTAAAATCACACCTAAAACACATATTCTACAACGTGTGAAAACTATATTTAAAATCATACCTCAAAACATATTTAAAATCACACCTAAAAATATATATGTAACAAATATATTCAAAAGTGTTTTAACTAAAAACTGTCAATCATTATAATAACAATAATAAAAAAAAAACTCTTTCTCAAAAAAAAAAAAAAAAAAAAAAAAAAAATTTAAAATTTGCTGTTAGTTTTTCATTCATTATTTAATGTGTAAATTCGTAGCTTGATTTGTACATAATAAATAAATAGTTTGTAGAGAAAGAAAATAAAGTGACACTTTAAAAAAGAAAACCAAATGTTGACAAAAAAATAAAAAATAAAATAAAAGAAAACCATAGTTCACATGTTTCAATAGCCGGCTCATTACTTATTAGCTGGGCTCGTAGACTGCCGTCGAGACTCTCGTGTGAGTCCGTAATTATTTTTTCTTAAAAAAAAAAATATAAACTGTTGAGTTTTAATCATAATCATACGGTCCAGATTTAAGCTCGTACCATACCAATAGATCCATGGTACATACGGCGTAGCAGAGTCCTTCTCTTCCTCAACTCTATTTTTTCGTTTCCCTCTTTTGTTTTTTCCTCTCCTTTTTTTTTTTTCTTCTAAACCAACTAACCGAAAAACCAAAAAAAAAAAAAAAAAAAAAAACCCCCTCTCCCCCCCCCTTTTTTTTTTTTGGGGNCTCTTTTTCGGAGAGACTGCCGGAATCGAGCGTCGGCGAGCAGAGTATCGCCGGAAAGCTAGAATTACCGCCGGTCGCACGAATTATTCGTTGGAAACATCGCGTCGTGAGAGGAGGGGAAATTCGAAAAAAAATTGAAACACCGATTCACTTTTTTTTTTTTTTTGGTTATTTTATTTGATTGTTTTTTGGAATTAAATATTCTCTGATGGATGCGATTGGATAGAAGGAAACAAAAAGGAAAGGAGGAAGATAAAAGAGAAGGCGAATTATTCTGTTCTCTCTCTCTCTCTCTTCTCTGTCTACATCGCTGTTGCTGTGTTTTCTTCGGGGATCGTGATTTTTGGAGGTAAGAGGTTTACGAGATCCATTCTTCACTACTTTTTTTTCAACTGTTTGTTGAAATTCTGGTTCGAGTTTGTTTGAGAGGAAGCGTAATTGTGTTTGTTTGTAATTAGGTAAGTTTTTTTTTTTTTTTGAATTTTGTTTGCTGGTGATTTAGGGTTTTTTTTTAATGAAATGGGTTATTTCCGTGCCGAATTTTGTGAATTAGGTAGGAGTTGGTTCCCTGTTTGAATATAATGAGCTGCACAAGGTTCCGGAATTAGGCGAATTATAGTCTTTTGGCTTCTGAAATACCTAATCGTGTCTTCCAGGTGTTTCTACTCGCTTAAATGGAGCGAATAGAAGGCGTAGTATGATTTATTTGCTTTAACATATGTTTCCTCTTGAATTTCTTCCTAGAGTGCTTAAAGTTGCTAACTTTGTTTCATCCTTGGATTTTGGGGGTTGAGTTTGCTAGTTGTAATAGAAATCTTCTGTTTTTATCATAGGAGTTATTTGCTTGATCTTTTGGCTGATACGTGAGTAGTTTGGTCCTTCTATTAGTCATTCTGGCAAGATTTTTTGCAATGAAAAGTGCATTTTGTTTCTGTAGATGGCTTTGACTATAACACTGTTCATTTTTTCAGGGAAAGTGCTATGGTCCGTTGACAAAATAAACAAGTTCAAAATAAAAAAATTTGTTTTGGTTTTATTAGTCAAATTTTGTTGTCATCTGCACGATGCCGTCTGATATAATGGAACAGAGAGGTGTATCAACACCTGCCCACTTTCATGAAGATATTCATATTACTTCAGAGGTAACTCTTGGTTTTATTGTTTCAGGATTTTAACTGCATAGCTCTAGAATTTCTGGTACTTTATTTGTCACATGACATTATCTGCCACTATTGTCTGTGATGTCTAAAACTGTATTTCTCAAGTATACTTGTTGTTTTGTTCGGCAGAGGCAATTTGGGTTTCTGAAAACAGACCTGATGCCCGAAAACCAAGGTGGTCGTGATAGATTATCAAATCTGCCAAAGAGTTCCTGGACACCTGAAAGTTACCAGCTGAAGCCACAATCTAGCTTCTCTGGGGTGCACCCCTTTGTTAGCCCTAACGCAAGAAACACTACAAGTGGTAGCCAGTGGGAAAGCAGTTTATTTTCCAGCTCACTGTCTGATTTATTTAGTAGAAAACGTAAGCTTCTGGTTCACGTTTATGAATTTTTACTTATTATGTTGATTCTTTTGTTTTTAAAAATCAGCTATCTAAATCTGCAATCCTCTATGGAACGTTGTTTGTTAATTAAGTACAGCATAATATGATCATGACAGTTTGTCACTTGTGTACCCTGACTTACTATACTTTAACTACTTGAATGCGTCTCCAACTTGCTGGTTTTTGCAGTACGGCTACAGAGAAGTGATATGCTATCTCCTATGTCTGCAAACACAGTTGTTTCCCACCGTGAGGAAGAACCTTCTGAATCTTTTGAAGAAATTGAGGCGCAAACTATTGGAAATCTTCTCCCAGATGAAGATGATCTCTTTGCAGAAGTGATGGGTGAGGTTGGGCGTAAATCTCGTGCCAATGGAGATGATCTGGATGATTTTGACCTCTTCAGCAGTGTTGGTGGCATGGAACTTGATGGAGATGTTTTTTCTTCTGTGGGCCACATAAATGGTGAGAGAGGCAGCAATAATTCTGCTGGCGAACATCATCGAGGGGAAATTCCATCCAGAACAATTTTGGCTGGAAATATCAGTAGCAATGTCGAAGACTATGAACTGAAGATCCTTTTTGAGGTAACCTTCTTCCAGCTGCGTTTTTGGTTCCCATGGATTCTTTATTTAGGAAATACATGGTATGTAGTAATTGTGGAATTGATTACTTCGTACTGAGGATAAATTTACTTGTTCAGCAATTTGGAGATATCCAGGCTCTTCATACAGCTTGCAAGAATCGTGGCTTTATCATGGTATCGTACTATGATATAAGGGCTGCTCAGAATGCGGCGAGAGCACTCCACAATAAGCTGTTAAGAGGAACGAAACTTGACATTCGTTATTCTATCTCTAAGGTGTTATTCACTGTTCTTGAGGAAGATATTGTCTTTGCCTATGTGGATTGTACTTGTGACTTGTATTGATTTGCAACTTTCTTACAATTTTTCTTGCTCTCAGGAAAATCCTTTAGAAAAAGACACGAGTAAAGGAGCCTTGTTGATTAATAATCTTGATTCTTCTATTTCGAATGAAGAGCTCAATCGAATGGTCAAATCATATGGAGAAATTAAAGAGGTTGAGATATTGGGGTTCTCCTTATATTTACTTTTAGAGATAGATGCTAATGCTGTTTCTGTGGTTTGCAGATTCGTAGAACCATGCATGATAATCCACAGATATACATTGAGTTCTTTGACGTTCGAGCTGCAGACGCTGCTCTTGGTGGACTAAATGGACTCGAGGTTGCTGGGAAGCAGCTTAAACTTTCGCCAACCTGTCCAGAGGGTACAAGGTGGTGATTGGTTTTTTTTTTTTCCTGCTTTATATTCCTTTGTGAGCTTTGAACTAATGCAAATGCTAAATGAAACTTATTTGATCCTATGATTTGCTGTGAAGTCTTTACAAGGACACAATTGTGTTGGTGTGTAGGATTCACCTTTTTTTTTTTTTTTTTTTCAGATACATGTCACAGGGTGCTGCACATGATGCTGATAAAATGTCTTTTAGTAATACATCATCTGGGCACATGGGTATGCTTTTGAATTCATCGTTTATAGTTCTTTTTCTTCAATGATTTGCCATCTTGGGACACAAATCACTACCGTTAAATATCTCTGTTTCAGGGAGACATTTCCCAGGAATAATTTCTTCAACCTCCATTGATGGTGGATCTATGCGGGTTATTCATAATTCTGTTGGATCACCTGTGAACTCCTTCATTGAACGTCATCGGAGTCTCAGCATTCCTATTGGGTTTCCACCTTCGGCAAACGTCATCTCAGCCAGCAAGCCTGTCGGACTTCAGGAGCGTGGCCACCATTTTGATAATTCAAATATGGGGATCCAAAGCATGCCAAATCTTCATCCTCATTCTTTTCCGGAGTACCTCGACAACTTTGCAAATGGTAGTCCATATAAGTCCTCGACAGCATTTTCTGAAATGGTCAGTGATGGCTCAAAAGCAAATGAAGGCTTTATGATTCATAATGTTCGTGGAGTGGATGGCTTTAACGGAGGGGGTACGTTCTTTATCTCTAAGTTGCTGCTGTCTTGATAAATTTATCGAAGAATAATGATGATATGTAGTTGACAATTGTGAATTTAAAAAGAATGCTCTGCCGTAGCACACTATCGGAGCACAATCTTAAGTTAGATATTGAGATGGTCCTTACAATTTTAGTGGACTGTGAAATGCTACAGCGATGCAAACTCTAGGCACTGTTGTCTGATTAGACAACTGGTTTGTTCTTGTCATTCTTGGTGTAAAACTTGTCGTCCTGGGGAAAATAGTATCCACATTATGCTCTTAATTTCAGTTATCTAAACAGATCAGGCGGTGTTGTACGAATAGCTTAACATTCATTGTGTATATCAACAAAATTGCACGATCACTGAATGCTATTAGAATTTTGATTTGGAAGATTGCAATGAAGTTTTTCTTCTACTGTCATACGCAATATTTTTTTTACTCACTTTTAGTTGTTGTGATCTTTTGACTGTAGGCATAGGATCTCCCATGAATCAAAGCTCCCGCCGCCCTAACCTTAATTTATGGAGCAACTCTAACACTCAGCAACAGAATCCGGCAAGTGGCATGATGTGGCCTAATTCGCCATCTCACATCAACAGCATTCCTACTCAGCGCCCACCTGTTACTGTATTCTCTAGAGCACCTCCTATGATGGTGAATATGGCATCTTCTCCTGTGCACCACCACATTGGATCTGCGCCGGTATTAAACTCGCCTTTCTGGGATAGAAGGCAAGCCTATGTAGCTGAATCTCTAGAATCGTCTGGCTTCCACATAGGTCACATAGGTTCTCATGGTAGCATGGGGTTTAGTGGCTCGTCACCCTCACATCCAATGGAAATTGGTACTCATAAGACTTTTTCCCATGTTGGTGGGAATCGCATGGATGTAAATTCCCAAAATGCTGTACTGCGATCTCCTCAACAGTTGTCTCATCTCTTCCCTGGGAGGAGCCCAATGGTTTCAATGCCGGGCTCATTTGACTCGCCGAATGAGCGATACAGGAATCTCTCTCACCGTAGAAGCGAGTCTAGCTCTAGTAATGCTGACAAGAAACTGTATGAGCTTGATGTTGACCGTATATTACGTGGGGATGATGGCAGGACAACATTGATGATTAAAAACATTCCTAATAAGTAAGTGAACTCGGTGTTGTTCTCTTATTCCTTGTTTATATCTTCAGTTAACTTCGTAGGTTGCTTCATCTTTGACTCTTTTTTATGCTTCTATGGTTTAGGTATACTTCTAAGATGCTTCTATCTGCCATTGACGAGCACTGTAAAGGAACATATGATTTTCTTTATTTGCCAATTGACTTCAAGGTAAGCAGGCATCCTACCTTTTTATATAAGAAAGTTTTATGCAGAAACTGAGCTTTTGTTATTTGCAATATCGATTTTTTAAATCTAATTTTACCTTCTTCGCATTTCAGAACAAATGCAATGTGGGATATGCTTTCATCAACCTTATCGAACCTGAAAAGATTGTCCCATTTTATAAGGTACAGTCTTCTGTTGCTGCTTTTGCATATATCTTTTGGCTTGTTTGGAAGAGTATTGGTTAAAAGCTCAAAAAAAACTCTCACAGGCGTTTAATGGCAAAAAGTGGGAAAAGTTCAACAGCGAGAAGGTGGCAACTCTTACATATGCTAGAATCCAAGGAAAAACAGCTCTTATTGCCCATTTCCAGAATTCAAGCTTAATGAACGAAGACAAACGTTGCCGGCCTATTCTCTTCCACACTGATGGTCCGAATGCTGGTGATCAGGTAAGGATTAACACATCATATGACATCATCTTCTTTGCTTCCCATTATCTCATTTCTTATTGGTGGCTCATATTCGCTCTCCCTTTGGTTGCACGTATTTAAATGGGTTCTTGTGATCTCATAATATCAAAGATCTGGTGATGCTCAGTTACTCAATGAGAGATTCATTTGTTTCATAGTTTCTCCTTTTGTTGTTATATTTTGCAGGAACCATTTCCAATGGGTACCAACATACGATCAAGACCAGGCAAGCCACGAAGCAGTAGCATTGATAACTACAACGGCTTTAGCATCGCTTCCGTTTCTGAAAACCGAGAAGAACCTCCTAATGGAACCGATCCTTTCTTGAAGGAGAACTAACCGATGAGCAAAAAAGATAAAGAAAAAAGGAGAGCTAAAGATAACAAAAGGTTAATATATATATATAATATATCATCTACACACCCTAGAGTTCTGTAAATCGGGGGTGTTAAATTTACCCTGACAAAACTCATTTTGCAGTGAAGAATATTTTTTGGAGAGATCATAAACTTTGTTGACCACAAAACCTTCCCAGGTTGCTTCACCAGTTTTGTTGTATTATCAAAATCCCCAGAGAAATCTTGCAGGGTTTTTCTTCTTTTTTTTTCTTTTTTTTTTTTTGAGTTTGGGGGTTATATTCAAGGATTTTGGGTTCTTGCTATCAATGTAACAAGCCTTGAATTACACTCATCTTCTTTGCCGGCTATTTGTGGCCATTTCATGTTGTACTCTTTGGGAGATTTTTTGAATGCTTCCTTTTTTGGATATAAATATATATTAAATTTTCCTAATCTATTTCCTACATAATTGATAATTGCAACGTCTCGAGATTCCTCTAGAGACAGACGCGTATTGTATAACAATGCAATATTTAAGACATGAAGCAGTTGAAATCTTGCAAAAACAGTAGAGAAGTAATTTGTCTGGTGTACAATTCTGTCATGTATGCGGAAAGGACATTTGATTCTCATGTGCCAAGCTATCATTTCCTTCTCCTATTAAATTCTTACGTCTTCCTGATTTTTGCTTATGAGATAATCGCTGATGTGTTGTGTATGGTCTGGCCACTGGATTCCTGCATAATGGGACTGACCATATAATATAATATCATTCCATGGGTTTCATTGAGTAGCTTAACTTACAAAAGAAGATATAATATGATGACTTGTGTGTTAGAGGCTTGATGCATTTAATGATCCAGACAGACAACCGTTCCGGTTAAATTGAGTGGTTCCCATATAAGGTTTGGTGCTGTGAGAGGCAGTTCATAGGAAACAAGAGCCAAATCATCATACTATAGAACAGAAAACACTTCTTCTTTTGAATTGGAACATGTCAGTGTTTTATACATCAATGCTAGCTTCTTCCATATTGATACACTTGTTACGCCATCGATCGGGCAGCTTCATAAAACAGAATCTCTGGCCGAACCTTCCTTTCTTCACAGAATCTGACCACATTCTTCCAGTTACCAACAACCTATGGCATCACAACACATATATCAATAATGTCTGGTCTATCTAGATTTCATATTTCAACTCAAGGAAGACAAAATCAACTGTTTCGTCTTACCTCTCCTGCTAATGACTCACGTCTGAGATTGACCCACCGCCTCTTATCATAAGCTATGCAGATGCATTCTTTTTCTTCACCACAACCAACCTGCATCACATCCCATATACTCTGAGACTGTTACAGAGAAATACAGAAGAACAATAGGACAAGCATTTGTGACTCTGTTTCCGACTTTTACCATTGACACAAGCCGATAGTTAGTGTTTGGTTCTAAGCCTTTGAACAGCCTGCTGATGTCTATCTCCCACTCCAAAGCCTTCGTTGTTTCAGATATTTCTTTTTCAGTTTCACTCTTCTCCCATTCTAACACTAATGTTGCAAACCCACAAAATACCAACATTGTTTTATCATAAGCATAATAAATGAAATGACTAAATAAGATCAAAATCATGGTGGTCAATACTTACCGATTGTGAAGATAGGCGGGCATCTACTTATAATGTGATGAACAAAGTTTGTCTTTCCACAGCCTCCTGTTTTAATGTCGCATAACATTTTATACTCCACGCGGATCACCGTAAGGATATCCACAAACTTTATATTTCCAAAAGCACACTGCATGCATAAGCACAGAACAGCTTTGTAAGGGGGAAGTACCAGTTTCTGTAGGAAAGATAAAGATGAAAATAAAAATAAATGAAACATACCTTCAGTTCTCTGATTGCATCTGCAGCCATAACAATGCCATAAGAACTTTGCTCTGGATAATTTGGATTCCTTCTGCATTCTCTACAACTCATCCTTTCATTTTCCTCCAACGTAAAAAGGCGAGTCACCATGCTTTCTCTTTCTGAATTTTTCCAGCAATGCCAGAACTCGAGGATGGTTACAAGTACCTCTGCAGCATCACTAGACTGAAAAATGTAAAAAACAGAATAACATTAAAATAACAATTAAGCTTATTGACAAAAAAATAATAATACCATGCTTAGAAGCTTATCTTCTCTACACGAACCATGGAAAGAACTTCTTCTAGATAAGCAAGTAAGTCTCCCAAGAGGACACTGTAGACTCCCTCAGTTTTTATTTCCTCTGACACAACAGCACTAAATAAAATTTGTAGCGCACAAGGAACTTGTTCTTCCAGGTTGTCATGATATGGTTGCTTATTGTGCTTTAAATCTTCTTTAAGAACGTTAATGTTCATGAGGGCCTGCAATACCACAGGTTTTTGTGAACTTACAAAAGAGAATAAGGAGGTCACGAGATATGGAAGCAGTAGACGAGAGTTTAGGTATTCAATCTTGTTTTACCTTTAGCGTCATGTCAAGAGCTGAATTGTATCTAGCTGCAGCTCCTCCAAGTGCTGACTCCAAATGTTCCGACAGTGAATCTTCACCAGGCATGTTTTGCATATCTTGAAGATGGCGAATGAAAGAAATAAAAATTATGCATTTCAAAACAAAACAATTCAAATTATTCGTCAATTGACAAGCTCTTTTACAACCACGGTCAACTTTAGTAGCTTCGTCTTGATTGTCAGTGTTGGATGAAATTTCCAATTGACCACTTTCACTTGCAAGCGTATCTTCTGGTTCCATAAAATCTTCTTCCACCGTTTTTAGTGATGGAGATGAACCTTCCGGTTCAAGGTCGACAGAAGGTTCACTGGACAACGTAAGAACACATTTTGCTCAGAGAAAACCCGACAACAATTTATCAACACGCAAAAAAAGACTCTTGATGTACTTACTGTTCAACAGTCCTATCAAGGGGACAAGACATGCTCGTTGAAGTTCTCTGTTGCACCATGAAGACCATTCGTTCTTACAACCGATTAACCGAAAAGTCAGAGAAGGAATTAGAGAATTTAGAACTTCAAAGACCTTGGTGCTTTTATATTTATTCTTCTTCTTTGCCTGTGACTTCTTCTCCTCTTGGAGTAAAAGATCTGCTTCTGCTGCATCTGACTTGGCTTTGGATTCCATAGTTACAATTTCACTCTAGATGAGGAGAGACATGAAAACATACAAGAAATAATTTAAATACCAAATCAGACGGAAAATGAAAGCTCTCTGTATATAACCAAAGTTTCAAACCAACCAGCAAAAAAGGTTTCATCAGTTGAAGCATATAAGAGCGGTTGTCGAAAGCGGAAAGCCTTGTGAGGCTGTTTAGCAATCTAATCCTTGAATTATCAATCAGCAATATCTTTGAATCGATTAGCAGAACCTGCAAGTCATGTAGATACTTTTAGATGGACGATTTTATGTTATTCTGTTGTTAATGAATATTCAAACCATGAATGAACCTTGTGGGCGACCACTGATTTCAGAAGGTCTATGGACTTCAACACTATATCATCGCGGAGACTTTTATGCTCACGTATAAGATTCAGGCAGTCTTTTAAGTCGGGGAAATCAAATGTCGGATGCGATGCTTCTTTGAAAACATCTCGTACTGCACACAAAAATAATTTTGTCGTGGGGGAATTGTTGGTAACTCTCTCTTCGCATCTATCGCATAGAAGAGATGCATAGCTGTTCAATTGATCTTCCTGAAGATTCCTTCTTCTTTCACCTTCGCTCATACACAAGTTCTCGACGACAGTAAGAGCTGCATTATAATCTAAGACCTGCACTTTCTTTGCATATTTGGTTCCCAAAGCTCTACATGTGAACTGAACAGCTTTCAGAACAGCCACCCAGATACCAAGATTGTGTTCCCTGATAGGTCTGGGAAAGCTCTTATCTACTGAAGAGTAGTCAACTAACCAGGATATGATATCATCTCCCTGAGCATGTGCCTTGGCGTAGTGAATATTGGGATCAAAGACATTGATTGTCCCTTCATCATCAAATGGAGCATTATTGCTTTTCAAAAGTCTTTTATCCAGAAGCAGAAATGAGAACTCAGTGTTAAAGTCGATCTTTTCTTTAACTCGAGTATGATCCAAGAAACTGTCCACCGCTCTGCAAACCAGATCTGTACCATCATGCCTTTCACACTTGATGTTTTTCAGAACGTCTCGGATTTTATTGAGTTCATGACATTCCAAAAAACAGATACCCTGAGGTGTTTCCACTAGGTGAGAATCGATAAGACTCTGTTCGGAAACTTCAAGTTTTCCAAGATGCTTAACCGGAAAACGTATCAGCCAGTCTCGAAGGCTACAGGAGAGAATTTTATGGTCACAAAGCGACAGAAGGAGCGATTTGATTTCCTTGAGTAACTTACTGCGCTCTTCATCCGCAGCTAAAGGCCATTCTTTGGACCATCCTTTCTTCTTAGATTTAGATGTAAACGCTTTCACATCTGCGAGCTGATTTTTAATCATTTCAACGGCAGCTACTGTATCCACTGGTTCCCAACCTCCAACCAGTATCTTACGAGCCCAGTCTTTCCCTATCCTTTTGACCCTATCCTCTTCCGAAGAAAGTTCAATATCTGCAGCATGTTGTTGTTCAAGGTGTTCCGTACAGTCTTTAGCACTAGAGAACTTCTTCGAACATAAAGTTCGACACATCCAAAACGTCCATTTTGTGTCTTTCTTGGCAGCAGTGAGAACTTCTTCCAAAACATCTCGTCCCTTTCTTTTATATACTCCGTCGACAAAACTTCTAAGTTTTGCAATACTTACTTTCATAAAATCCCTTTTGATTTTAACATCCAAACCCACCCAATACGACCTTAATTCTTTAACGTTATGGCTCACCTCTGGCTCTGGAATTTTCTTTGACTGCGAAACCTCTGGCTCAGAGCTTGCTAAAGGAGAAGTCTTGGAAACAGCGATCATGAACTCTGCATCTTTGATTAACATCTCCAGTTCTTTCTTAGATTTGTCTATTAGGCTTTGAGTAACAGGATTCGTGTTGTAAGTAACAGATAAAGCCTGTTTTGCTACGTCCACGCATTTCTTGTAATACAGTACTGACCCACTCAGTTTGGCCAATACTTTGAGTGCGTTTGCACAAACATATGCAGACTTGACATCTTCCGAAAAGCATGCTACAGTAGCCAAACAGTATAAGAATTCCAGGTCAGGGTTCTCTGCAGTTTTCCCTAGTTCCATGAATATTTGACCTTGTTCGACATGAAGAAACAATGCGTCCTCATCTTCCGTATGGACTAGAATCAAATCTTCAATGATCTCCAAGGCCTTGATATAATCTCCGTTAGCGACGAATTCTTTAGCCTTTGCGAGGAGTTCTACACCCTCGTCATCATCCAGGATAGAAAGCTTCATAGTAACGACTCTCAAGATTCTTGTGCTTTCTTGGTCTCGAGAGAAATTTGTGAGAGTAGAGGCGGGAAAAATCAACGGAAAATAACAGCAAGGTGCTGAAGAGGCTGGCTTATATCACGTGAGAGCCACGTGACAAGGCTTGGGAAAAAACAACAAGAGAGACCCCAGTTCTGAGGATTGGGGGAATTTTGTCGAACACCTTGTGTGCATTATCCGTTTGAGAGATTATTACACACAACTGCTTCGATTTAGCTGTAAATTCCCGGAACAAATAAACAAAAGAAAACACAAAACTTGTGTGAATCTTCGAATGTAGAATGGTCTTCATGTTGGACTTGAAAGATGAGCGAGCGACACAAGAGATTCGACAAAATCAAGTAGCACGAGAGATTGACACGTGTCTATCAGGTGAATATCGGTGCACGGTTGGTTTAGCTGGTTTGATAGCTAATAAATCAGGTATCAGCTGCTTAAAGATGAAAACGGAGAATCCAAGGTTGAACAAAATCAATAAAGACGTTTTTTTTATTTGATTAATTTTGTTCGTTCCATATGATTTTGGAAGGTATTGTTCAATGACTAGAAATAAAGGGATTTTCTAGGAAGCCGAAAGAATAAGCAAGCAACATCATATGTTAATGTCATGATTAAATTGGTTTGTTTCTCTTGACCCAAAAAAAAAAAAAAATTAGTTTGTTTCTTTGTCACTTTAACTCCTCTCCGATTGAAAAACAAAAAAACAAAAAAAAAATGCAGAGAAGGAGGCTTGTGCAAATGTCAGTCTTGGTAATCAGCAAATCTCATATTTCATCTTCCACTAAAACCCTAACGAGTCTCGAGTTTCCGTCCTCAACAACAGCTGATGATGAAGATCCTCTCTACGCCGATGTACCCAAGCCTCGGAAGGATAAATCGGAGAGGAAGCCTTATCCGACTCCGATGAAGGAGTTGATTCGGCGCGCCAAGGAGGAGAAACAACTCAGAAAATCACACCCCTGTCGACTCCTCGAAGATCCGCCGGATAACGGGTTACTCGTGCCGGAACTCGTCCACGTGGCCCACACAGTTCACCGATGCCGCGCCTCCTTACTCTCCGGCCTCTCTAAAATCGTTCGTCATATTCCTGTTCATCGCTGCAGGTTACTTTCACTATGCCCCATTCTCTCTTTTGATTTTTTCTTTTACGATTTCCATTGCTTGTTTGAACTAGAAATTTCACTCTTGTACACTAATTAATTTGTATCATCTCCGAAGAGATATCATACAGCCAGTTTTAGCTTAGATTGGAGCATTGGGTTATATTTACTCAATTTGATCCTTGAAGCATTTGGAGCTTATACCAATGAAATTATGGTTTACTTTCTTCTTGAGCTGGAACAACCGAGTTAGCCTCAGTTGATTTGTTGCGTTTGCTTTTACATGTTATAGTAATGTGTTTTTCTTCAAATGAAAGGACAAACTTCAGTGTTTATTCAAAATTCTTTTGTAAATTTGTTTACGTCTCACATTTGTGTTTACAATTTGCAAAAATATTTGAGGAAAGAACAAAAAAAACGCTCAATCATGATGAAACAATGGAGACTGTAGTCGGTTTTATCTAGTTTTGGAGTTGGAACGGCGCTGAGTTAATTGTGTTGTTTGTTGTCAGATTCTGCTCTGAGGTTCACATTGGCAAGGAAGGTCATGAAATCAGGACTTGCACAGGCCCCGGGAGCGGTTCAAGAAGTGCGACTCATGTCTGGAAAAGAGGAAGAGCGAGCGATGTGGTCTTGTTCCCAAAATGTTTTCACCTCTATGACCGTGCTGTCAAACCCAGAGTTATACACGACGACAGATTTACCGTCCCTAAAATCTCTGCGGTTATCGAGCTATGCATTCAGGCCGGCCTAGACCTCGAGAAATTCCCATCAAAGCGAAGATCGAAACCTGTGTACAGCATTGAAGGACGCATTGTAGATTTTGAGAATTCAGAAACCGCAGTTACTACTACTACTACGGCTACACTTTTACAAGAAGATGATCGTTGTTGCAACGCTAAGAAGAAGAGCTTGAAGGAATTAAGCGTTGAGACGATGGAGTCATGGTTTGAAATGGTTTCTGGGGTCAGGAAGCTGATGGAGAGATACAAAGTGTGGACCTGTGGGTATTGTCCAGAGATTCAGGTGGGTCCAAAGGGACACAAAGTGAGGATGTGTAAAGCGACAAAGCATCAGATGCGAGACGGAATGCACGCGTGGCAAGAAGCGACTGTCGATGATGTGGTCAGTCCAAACTATGTGTGGCATGTGCGGGATCCAGATGGTTCGGTTCTTGACAGTAGCTTGCAGAGGTTTTACGGGAAGGCTCCTGCCGTTGTGGAGTTGTGTGTGCAAGGTGGTGCATCGGTGCCTGACGAGTACAAGAGCATGATGAGGCTTGATGTGGTTTACCCTCAACGTGATGAAGTCGATCTAGTCGCTTGAATCTCAATGTGATTAAGCATCGATCACATTCTCACTCTCTCTCTCTATTTTTCAGAAGAAACAGTTGATTATGGAAAAAAGTTAGGGAAAATAGGAACACAATTATGGTTCTTGTATACTCCCTAAATAGAAGAGCCTCTTGGGTCTCAAATCTCAAATCATTCAATTCTCAACTGCCCCCTGCTCCTTGCGGCCGCGATCTCACTTCTTAGCTTCTCAATAGCTTTGACCGCTCCGATTATGTTCCTCTCCATCTCTTTCAGTTGCCCAAGTTTCTCTACGTTCCCACTCTTCTCTCCCTCAAACTCTTCCCTGTTTCAAAACCAAATGATTATTAAACCAACTGATGATGAATCTTAACAGTTACTTTTGACATTTCTTTTACCGTAATCTCTGGTGCTCCTCTTTCAACCGCTCAAGCTCTTGGCTCGACGCCTCTAAACCCTCCGCCTCGATGCAAACCTTCTTCAACTCCTTTAATGCCGACTTCACCTGTGAAGCAAGCTCTTCGCGTTCTCTCGCCAATCTATGAGCCTCAATGTGAGCTAATTGCAGCTCCCTCCTTATATTCTCCCTGTTGTTGACAATACCCTCCAACTTGGCTATTTTGTCACGGGTCCCTTGGATCTGAATCTCCCTCTCTGTTTCTGTATTTCTGATGTGAGCTCTTAGCCCCTGGAGTTCGCGGTCAGCCACGGCTAGGTCTTTGTTGAGAACTACGTAGCTTGCAGCTAGTTTCCGGTTGTCACTAGAGAGCCGGTCTATCTCAGCAGTTCGAGCTGCAATCTTGTTTTCTAGAACATCGGGATGGGAAATCCGGTGGTCTTGATGATGACGGTGATCAGAAGCAGAAGAGGTGGTCTCGTGGTGCCTCGATGATGATCCACTGGTTGACATGCCTTGGCTCACCCGGCTATAATGCTTTGAACCTAGCCTCTCCCTTGAAGACATTCTGCAAAAAGAGTTCCTTTTTAACCGAATTTTTTTATAGCTCAAAGAAGCGAATTCGACGCTCAGAGTACAAAAATCGAGCTAATTATGACATAGGACACATCTTATAAAAGGCTCAACCATTATTAAAAGACTGAGTCGATCATTGCTAACTGATATGGAGGAGGCTTGAGTTTTCGTTTTGAATAGAAATTCAACACTAAGCTAGCTACTTTTGCGAGGATCCTCTGTGCAATGAGATTCAGCAATCGAAGATGTGTAAGGAGGAGAGAGCACAAATCAATGGCAAATCCTTAGATTCATATCTTGACACGAGCTAGAAGAAACCCAGAAACCGAAATTACGACCTAGCGTCTCAAGCAACAAAAAGAGCAGAACCGTAGCTAAGGAGACAATCGATCTACAGAGAGGAAAACGCAAAAAAAAACCCCAAATCCTAAGAAACCATGTATCATCCATATCACAATTGGACGAACCTGAAATTCACAAAGAGAGATGATCTTCGGTAAGATCAGTTGAAACACCAGAAGAAACAAGTGTCGCAAGATTAGGGCTTTGTGCTCTAAAAGCTGATCGAATCAAATCAAAGACTACGAATCGAATTCTTCCCTACGACACCAAACTCTGGTCTCGGCTTGTCAGAAAGGTCCAAACTTTACAAATCTCTGATATTGTTTTTTTTTTTTTAAACTAAACCAATTTATGACGTCAAATTAGAGCAATATGATGGATCCCTTGCTAAATAAAACAATATAAATTGGGCCGATATTAATCCATATAGGCCCATTATGTGTTGGCCCCTTTTTCTTTCTATGGTTGTCACGTGAGCTTTCATTCTCTTTCTCTTCTTCTGCATTAGAACAAAAGGCATCTTTGTCCCGACTTTCATGAACAAACTTCTACAGAATCAACTTCTTCTAATCAGATTCTCACTTGAAATTATCGAATGAGCTGATCCGAAAATTACTGTCGAAATTCAATTGCCCTGGTTTTCGATTAGGGTTTCAAAATCGTATATTCTCCGGTAAGTCAATTTTGTTTTACTCTTCTCGCGTCGTTTTCATCTCTCTTTTATTTTTCTGAAATTCTTATGCTCTTCTTTCTCGATATCTGGGAGGTTTCTTCTTGGCTCACTTTCTTGTTTTTCGTCCGAATCTCAATTCCCATGCCAATTTCGTAATTTTAATCTTTTTTCTCGATCCCACATTTGTTTTTCCTTGTTTCTTCATTCCTACTCATCAATCGTTTTAAGCGCTAAATTTCAATCCCAGTGGCCTCTTTCTTTGCTGTATTGTGTTACCTTTAGCGTCTCTATATCGCATATTTGTTCTTGTTCTTGTTTTGCTTTCCTTTTTCTTCTCTTGGTGACAAGCTTACATGTACTGAAATACAGTTAAAAAATGGAGATGGAGATGGAGTTCTCGGATGGTGAACAAACTAGTGCTAATGCACATGTTTCTATTTCCCAATATTCTACTCCTCCCGCGTATAACAGGACTGGTGTTTTGGCTGTTTATGGAAACCCAACCATTGGATTAGAAAACGGGATCGAAAGGAGACAGGATCATGAACAGCTACCTGGTTATATCTTTATGTGTAATGGGAGAACAAAACCCGATTGCTTTCGTTACCGTGTTTTCGGGATTCCCAAAGGGGGAAAAGACATGGTTGAGCGTATCAAACCAGGCATGAAGCTTTTCCTCTATGACTTTGAGAAGAGACTTCTTTATGGTGTATATGAAGCTACTATTGGTGGCAAGTTGGATATTGAACCAGAAGCTTTTGAAAAGAAATATCCAGCTCAGGTAACACCTGTGAAATACACATGATTTTATTTATATGGCACTGGATAAATCTCAATGGGATGTGCCTACGATTAATCTGTTCATTCTTTTTTTTTTTCTTGATCTTGGCAGGTTGGATTTAGAATCGTCAAGAATTGTTATCCCTTGCCAGAAAACATTTTCAAGTCTGCTATCTATGAAAATTACAAAGGCGCCAAGTTTAAGCAAGAACTTGCTCCTCACCAAGTAATACACTTCCTTACTATTTACAACACATCTTTAAAGTGCCAGGCTTTCCTTTTGTTTTTTTCCTTGTAGTTATAGAGTTGCTGAAAAAATGTTCATGGGTTGCAGGTTATGTCTCTATTATCATTATTTCGTTCATTTACTGCTCCAGAACTTGATGCATTACCTCATAGATTGGCTTCCAGAGCCTCAGCACCCAGGGAACTATCTTTTGAGGAACGGTTCATAGCTGCTACACAACTTAGAAATGCGTCGTCAGTTTTAGATCCTCTGTCTGCTCGTCATGCAGAACCACGGCTTGGCTCTCGTATGGCTCATCAGTCTGTTCCCCGCACACCTCTTCTCCAACATAGTTACTCCACACAAGACGACTATACAACCCCAGTGAGAGAAGCACTAAGTCTGTCAAATTTGAATGAGCCTTATTTTCCTACAGAAAGTCGGCAGCAACGGTTGCTCGGAGACCCTTCACGCTCATCTATACAAGACCCTCAACTCAAATACCTAACCATTTTATCTAATATCCGAAGGTAACTATGGTTGTAGTGGTTTTTGGTATTCATTTGTCGATTACTCAATTATCATCCTATTTCATATTGACTGCCAACTTGGACTTTTATCTTCCCCTAAATATATTGATCATTCACTAGGAAGTAAATTTCCTTAGCTCACTAAAGACCTGAGATTTGTAGTCATCAGAAGTTTAGAAGCATAGCAAAACTTGAGAACTCCACTAGACTCCTCCATTCTGCAGATGTTTGCATTGTTTCAATTTTCTGGCTTTGCAGTTACCTATATCTGAATATGTAATCATAAGGTTTGTTTTTTTGCTATGCTAGATATGGAACTGCCCCAGAACGCTTGGCCTCAGAAAATGAATATTATCCGGCAACGTCATCAGAGAAGGACCAGTTTGCTTCGCCATATTCGGATAATAAGTATTACCCGTCGGCGTTATCTGGAAATGAGCATCCGTCTGCATCTGCAGCTAATCAGACTGTGTATAGAAGTGAGTTCTATACTTCAGCATCACAAAAGGAAGGGGAAGCTAGTCAGCAGCATGAGATCCCTGCTGGGATCTACTATCACCCGGAAGCATCTACAGTTCCAAATACTACAGTTCCAAATACTACAGTGTCCATGCAATCAGATATGCAGGTAGTTAGTGTTACTCAATCTCGTACTGAAACAGCTGGCTATCCTACACCAGCACATGGTGCAGCCCCACAACCAGCTGCTGGAGCAATTGGTTACACAAACCAACCTCAAACTGTAGTGGGTAATAATACCCTGCATTCACAGCCTGGGAGTGTGGAAGAAAGTACACAATCATATGCTGGAACAACTAGTTACCCAAAACAGCAACATTATGCAGCTATGGGGCATACTACTCAACTCTATGCTGGTGGAACTGGATATATTCAACAACCCCATGAAATTGGATATGCTCAGCAACCCCATACTGCAGCAACTGGGTACGCTCTGCAACCCCATACTGCAGCAACTGAGTATGCTCAGCAACCCCATGCTGCAGCAACTGGGTACGCTCAGCAACACCATGCTGGAGCAACTGGGTACGCTCAGCAACACCATACTGGAGCAACTGGGTACGCTCAGCAACCCCATACTGCAGCAACTGGGTACGCTCTGCAACCCCATACTGCAGCAACTGAGTACGCTCTGCAACCCCATGCTGCAGCAACTGGGTACGGTCAGCAATCCTATGCTGTAGCAACTGGGTACGCTCAGCAACCCCATGCTGCAGCAACTGGGTATGCTCTGCAACCACATGCTCAAGCTAATGGATACACAATGCAACCACATGCTCAAGCTTTTGGATACACACCGCAATACCATGCTCAAGCTATTACATACACTCAACAAGCTGTAGCGCAAGGTTCTATACCGGGGGATTCCAGGACAACTGATTGGAATGCTGCAAGCCAGGCATATACTGATTGGAACGCGGTGAATCAGTCTTATTATCCTAACACAGCGGATACAACCACAACCTATAATCAAACATCTTAAAACTATTTAAGCAAAGTGTTGCCAATCTGGCATGTCAGAGAGGACTCTGTTAACTCTCGTGTACGTAGTGAATTTTTAAACTGGATTGAGGAACATGGTTTAGGTTCAGGTGAGAGACAGTTTGATGATGATGATGCTGAAAACCTCTTTGCATTGGCTTTGCAGGATCTGGGAAACTTGTGCGTGGTGGAGAAGCATGGACTCGAACTGATGCACTCACTGGGAAAAAGGGACAAGGATATAAAAGGTAGAGTCTCCAGCTCGTTTGCTGTAAGTTAAAAAAGTTTTACATTTATGGTTTTATTTTCTGAGCTGAGCATGAGGAAATTCCTCAAACCATCAAAACTTCTTCAAGTCCCGTTTCAGAAGTGCAATCTGAAAGCAGTTCTGACTGGGATATAAAACTAATAAAACAGATTATAACTCTTTTATCACTGAGGTTGATTATATTCATTTATGAGTTGCGCATGAGAAAATTTCTTAAAAACATCAAAACTTCTTCAAGTCCCGTTTCAGGAATGCAATTTGACATGCAATTCTGATTGGGATTTAAAGTTAAATGTTAGATATTATATAACTCTTTTTTTAATCATAAGGTCTCCTAAAACCTTTCTTTTAGTATGTTCATGTTTAATACTTGGGATTTGCTTTGCAAAATCGCCCTCCAAAACGCAGCCTTGGGAACAAGAATATGCTTATTGACTCGTAGATTGACTGGCCTAAACCCTAAAGCCCTATTAGTAGACAAATGACTTTGCTTTGGTGCTGAGTTTTCTCTGGGGTCCTGAGTCTCCCACTATGTATGTTGGAGCACTTGCATTGCAATTCAACATGTTCTTTGTTTTTCTTTTTGTCGTCTCTTCTCTTTTAAAGAAGCTTTTTTTTTCTTTACCTTTTTCTTATTTCTCCAATTAAAAGATTTTAAATCACGTCTCTCTCTCTCTTTCCCCCTGTTGTATTTACCTTTGTCATCTACATCATTTACTTAGGTTCTGGTCCAGCCTTTTTTTCTTTTCTTTCTGGCAATGGTCCTGCCTGTTTACAGCTTTGTGGATGGTGGTTGACTGATTTGTTGTGTCAGAGATCATAATATTATTTACGAAGAAAAAACTGAAATTGGAAAACCCAATTCAGACCCGCCTCTCTGAATTGTCTCGAAATAACGTGAGGTCATTTGGGTGGGACTTTAAAAAATCCAAAATTTTTCAACTATGCTGAAGTGGGAAATACATTGCTCTCTTAACTTGGATCTTCGATTGGAGAGAAGGAAATGACCGTCAGAAACCGTATCTCTTCCTTTGGTGGCGAGAATCAACTATGCTTCTCTCTAGACTGATTGAAACGAGATCTAGGGTTACAAAGGGACGACGGCTCTATCGTGGTATTAAGCATGGGCCTTTTCTTCTGGGCCTCCTTAATCTATAATTGGGTTTTATTAGCCAGATTAACCTTCTTCTGCTCTGAATAATCTTTGGTTTCCTCGTCTATCCAAAATACATAGGACGGAGCCTGCAGGTTAAGTTGATCAATTCTGATAAAGTAGGAATTACAGAAGCTATTAGGTACAATCTGCTCGAGCTTTCATTATCTTACCAAGCTGTAACTCCAACGGGGGTAGATTGATCCTCTGGCCTGTTAACAGATTCAAGACATAAAGGGTGTTGTTGCATCAGGACCCAGCATCCATAAGTTGCCACACACATGCTCTCTGCAAAATCGGAACCAAGGTCTTGACTTGTCTACACCTTGTCGTCTTCTTCTTCCTCAGGATTAAGCAACTTGCACCAATTGTTGCGGTGGTAAGGGAATAGAATCATCCATGGGATCTCGTTTTTTTTTAAAAGCAATGTTTCGAAACACACTTGGCTTTCCCAAAATCATATCTGCCTCTAACTCATTTACTCACAAAACTGTGTCGAAATCACACAATGTCTTTCTTCAACACACTAAGCAAAAAGTTTCAACAAAGTAGATAGATCAGATGTAGCCGTAGAATCCAACAGTAAAGACATGTACTAGTTGTCGATCCAACACATTTGATTCAGTTTTTTGCTTCGCCTGAATCTCCATTAGATTTTGGGTTGTGAAGCTTCATATCCAGAAATTTGACGGCCGAGTTAATCTGTAAGAAGAAAAGCTGACTAAAAGTCGAAACCTTTGGGATAGTTGATGGAATGGGGAAGAAGAAAAGCTTACAGATTGCGAAGCGGACTGAAACAGAGTTTTCCCCAAGGGAAGTAGACAAAACCTGTTCCACCGATACTTGGGTTCAGTCATAGATATTTTAAGAAGAAACCTGTTCCAGGATAAGACTTACATTCCTCGGCCGCCGGCGAGAGCTTCCTCCGATGGGTCCTTCCAATCGTCGACCCTAAGATTAGATAGAAGCCAAATTGTTAATCTCCATTAAAATTGGAAACAAGAAGTGATAAATATAGAGAATTTACACCCAGCCGTATCGGCGGTCAAATAGAAGGCGTCTGGAGGAGAGTTTGGCTGCGGTGGCCGGCGGTTCCATCTCTTCCGCTGCACAGCGCCGCCGTCAAATCGACAAATGAAGATAGAAAGAGAAAGAGAGAGATAAGAGTATAACAAGCATTGGGCCTATTGGTAATTTACAAACATAAATATTAGCCCATACTCTTTACTTACGCTAAAAGCCTAAAACTAAACCCGATTAGGGATGGGTTATTACTGAGAATACAAATGATTATCCCAAATTAGGAAGGAGAAAATGACTTTGCTCCCAAACGGAAGAGCTGTAAATTATCAAATAACTTTTTTTATATAAAGTCTGTTAAACACTATTTGAATGTGGTCCTGTGAAATAGAAAAAAAAAAACCATGTCAATAATATCCAAGGGACTGTCTATGATGATGACCCCCAACAATTTATACAAGACAGTTACAAAAAAAATTAGGGTTTGGTCTCAGATACACAAAGCTTTACACAACTCCAGATGGAAGCCGGAGAACAAGCTGCCCTCCGAAAACACTGCACCAAGGGAAAATCAAAAGAGGTGAAAATGAAAAGACTCAAAGATCAAGATTCAAGAGGAAGAAAAGGAAACTACCTTTTAACGTAGTAGTAACAGAAATCTGCCAAGATGAATGTTTGGACGATTTCTGAGATTAGAACCATCGATGGCCATAGTCCGTAACCCAGTGCTACAAGCAACCGTCCCCGGCTGTCCACAACCTGTTTGCACCCACAACACCAAATCATATATTTCTCTTCAGTTCAGTTTACAAAAATCACACCAATGAAATGAATCATTGGATGTTCAGAAAATCTATTTGTAAAGCCAATGGTTTATGCCAAAGAAGGACAGAACAAATTAACCATGTGAACCAGAACCTACCTGTAAGACCCAGTGTGCACAGCTAAGGAATCTCGCTACTCCAAGTGCAAAAACATAATGAGCCGTGAAGGGTTCCACAATCTGAATGAACCAAACATATCAGGGATTACACTTGTGTATTACTTCTCAAGACCTGCTTAACCTTATAAAATGCACACCTTTGTGTTCTGCATCACTCTCAACTGTGGCAGTACTGAAACAGCTTCGAGGTAAACACATAATGCCCAGGAAATTCTATTCAATATATTGTGCGAAGTTGATGGATGAATCAATACAGCTAACACAGCACAGGGCACGAGCTGCAGAAATAAAAAGGACCAAAAATCAATATTTATGAATCCTTGAGGTAATGCACCAGCAGTTAGATGCCAAAAATTGATACTTGACGAAGCTGCTACCTTATTTCACATGCAAATACAAAAGAAACGCTGGTTATAACTTATAACTTACGAAAATCTAGTTATCTGAAGCTTCCAATGAAGATGTTGCAAGGGTTATAAGCAAGCAACATCTTCATTTGACATGGTAAGTACTAAGCTTGACTAAAAAGCTAAAGACTTTTAGCTGTTTATATTACCAACATGACTAGCAGAGAATCTAGAGAAAACCGTTATCAATACCGAGAATAGCAGCAGAATGACTTACCACGTAATAGAGAGCAAAGTTGTCTTTGTCCTCCATGTAACTTGCCCTTAACTTAAAACGGATCATAAAGATAACCCAGAGAGTTGTTCCCAAAGTAGCCAAATCCAGAATGGTGTGTATATCATATTCCATTACAAAGCTGCAATACAGCCTAACAGCTAGAAATATCGCCGTAAGCTCCTGAGATTTCAGTGACAATCCTGCAAGTTCCCCAAAAAAGGAAACCAAGAACAAAACACAAAAGGTCTGTCACTAAGCTTAATCTTAACTTGGGACTTTCAAACTTAATCTGAATCTTTGATGAGGATGCTGATTCGACCTATTACCGATTAGAAACGCCTGAAACAGAATAAATTATAGATTTTTATATCCTAACACAGATCGAAATTCTCATGTTAAAGCAAAACAACTGTGTCCAAACTCCAAAGAACCCACGAAGTGATTCAAAGTTATTTGAATCCCAACTTGCAAGCCCTAAATTGGATGTGGTAATAAAACACAACCAAAAATAAGAAACGAAGTCAAAGCAGGAATGAAGCTAGTACCAGCACAGGTCTTTTCTTTCATGAGTTTATAGATAAGAACAGAAATTCCAATGGAATGAACAGCTTCGGCGGCAACGAAGAGATTGTCTTGATCGTGTACGATGAATCTGAGCAGAACAAGAGCCGCCATGCCCGACACGACCGCAAGGAAAGCCTTCACCTTTGGCGGCTGCCTCCTCACCCATGTCGACACGGCGTGGATCGGAGACTTCGTTGCCTTCATGCTCGATTTCTCCTTCTCCTTCTTCTTCTTCTTCTTCTTCAGAAAGTTTAAGAGGTAAATCCGTAAATATACGATGACCCCATCCAAATGAAATTACCACATACGAAGAAAATGATACAATAAGGCTCAAATGGGCTGAGTCACCAAATAAACCCGTATTTATAGGCCCGTAAACGTATTCTCCATTTCTTCCAAAAGTATTGGATAAATATTTCTAGATTTACACAAATTTTATTAAGATGTCTTTTTATATATACACAAATATTTTTATCATTAGAATACCAAAGATATGATATATTTGGTAAGCTTACGTCTATTTTCTAAAACATAGTTTTATTTACCATTGTTTTTATGTTCCCAAAATAAGTTTCATGTTTTTATGTTCACAGAATATTTAATTAACATCAATATAAATTAATTAAAAAATATATAGAAGAAAATACCAAAAGACAAAATTGTTTTTATTTAGAGGTGTAAGAGACTTTTTAATATGTTTATTAATTGTGTGAAAAAAATATCAAACTAACATTTTAGTTTGTGCATTAATTATTAAACGGGATAGATTAAATCAAATTAAATTAACTTAAGGGGGTCCTCGTCGATATCTATAGAAAAAAAAACCACGATCAGAATTCCTAGAAACGACATACATTAGGCAGGACATATAAAGGCTATAAATGTATGAGAGATGGATGAGTGGAGCAACGTGAGTCGAGTGTCTTTTTCTTCGTAGGCCACTGAGATAAGCTTCCCTTGTTTTCATGTCCTAACCACCAATCACTCATATTTCACACAAATCCTCCCAAACTTAAAGATCTGCCTTTTCTTTCTTTCCCAATTAATTAACAATAATTATGTGAATTGATATAAATCGTTCTTGAGAATATATTACAAGCGAAGAAGATATACACAAAATGAAAATAACGAAAACCTTAACTTATAAATTCTTGATTGTATATATATAGTTCTCACGAAATTAGACAAACTATATATGGTCCGACTAATTCACATATTACACATGTAAAATGACCAGATCATTCACTACCCACTAGTACTAATGGTTTTTTTCTAAAACAGTGTATGATGGACCACAATAACTTCAATTAGTATACCTAACAAACCATTATCTCTCTCTCTCTCTATCTCACTTTGTTTTTATTATCTTCCATGTACCAAAATCACTAACCATTAAACAAACTCAAGCAACAAAAAAAAAACAGTGGGCGATGCATTACCACGGGTGCTGTTGCGGACGGTGCAGAGTATCAGCGTCGCCGTTGCCGGTAATAGTCATGATCACGGTGGCGCTCGTCCTCTTGGCGCTTTCCTCCGCCGTGAAATTCGAAATCGCCGTCTCCACAGGCGAAGACATGCTGAGCTGGCTCCTCCTCGCGGCGGTTCCATTGGCGCTGCTCTTCGCAGTGCGATGTCTCTCTTGCCTTGAAACTTCAAAGCGATCCATCTACTACTGTCCCTGTGGCCGCTGGAAATGCGTTTGCTACTACTAGTTTTGACCGCGGTTAGTGTTTGCGTTTACGTTTGTGTAAATCATTAAGTTCATTTTCTAGTTACTTGTTGATGTTAACGTGAAGGTGAAGCATATATCTGACCTGACGTGATCATGGACTTTCGTGTGATTTGTAAATTTGACGAACGTGATCTCTGGATATACCATTTCTGAAAATTTTAAAGTTTATTTTTTTCTTGACATAACTTATATTTGCCTGATCTGGATATACGATTTCTGAAAATTTAAGCTTACCAAACAACACTGTTCCAAAAATTTGAATTTGATTTTCACTAGACAACACTGTTTGAAATCATGGAAGTCTAAAAATGAATAAAAAACATTTTAAAAATATTTTTACGATTCTTCATAATTAATCATGTAAATTAAAAGCTGTGAAATCACAGTGTAATTATGCTATTATGTGGTCATTATATTAGATTAGCAATAAGAATTAAGGTGCATCGGTTAGAAGATGAAATGATTTATCTCATCTTTGAATTTTGTGTTGCTTATTAAAGAGGTGACTAATGAAACAATTAAAGCAAAGGAAAGAGAAGGAAATTTGATAACGACGCTCCACCTACAGGCTACAAAGTACAAACAATTGTGTAGGAGTAGGAGCCCATTACGAAAGAGAAAAGCAACATAAAATTCGTATTTAATTGGAGTGACAAATCATCTGTACTCATGTGAATACTAAATACTTATCTTTTACGTTTCCAATTCGAAAATAACTCTTTACGATACAACTGAATTAATCAGGTAAATGAATAAACAGAAACCCATATATAATTAATATTTTAGACATAAGAAAGAAACAGAGAAGCATATTTTTCTATTACATATTAATCCTTATCTGTCAGTAAGACGACATACAATATTTTAACCTAAAGGCGGTTTCTATAAGTTTGCCTCAGCACATAAAAGCAAGAGGAAGAAAGAAGAGCTTCTCTCATCAATTCATCATCATCATCATCATGGCGTATGGAGACAGGAGATCAGGAGCGTCCATGTTGGATTCATTCTCGGTCTCGCCTCTACCGTACCCGGTCCTTTTAATCCTAGCCGTGGCTTCGGTGTTCCTGATGACGTCATGGTACTTGAGCTTCGAAGATGCAGCAGAGTCCGCGGGAGAGCAGATGAATCTCGCTCTTCTCTTGATCCCTCTGCTTCTCATAGTCTTGGTGCGGTGGCTATCTTCCGTGGAGAACCCAGACGCGTTTCTTGGGATGTTTTCGAACCGTCGTCAGACTTACCGGAGTCCCGGCGCCGGAGATGAAGGTGGAAGCTCGCCGTGGGGCGTGGCGGCGATTATAGTTGTGTTGCTTGTTTTGCTTCAGTATCAGTCAAGTTTCTTGGAGATGTGGTTTGGTTGATAGCTTTTGGCTTCTTGTAAAAAATAAATTGTTTTGAGATATTTTTGGTTTGACTTGTTGATCATTTACTCGGAGGATCTCGTGAGTTGTGTTGTGTGTTATCCCATATCTTCTTCTCTCTTGTTTACACGTGGTATCGTTTGATTTTACGTCACCAGAAATTTTAAAAGGATAGATTCAAAATGTATACTAATTTTGTTATAAAAAAAAAAAAAAAAAAAAACTGCATTTCTCATGCATTCATACAAACCCACGGAAGTTTTTTTTGAACTAGATACAAATCCGCGCATGCTCGGACAATAATTTTTTTTTAGATTTAATTTGTTATATTTTAAATTAAGTTTTTAAATTTAATGATGGTTAATTTTTTATATCTTAATATTTCAAAATATTATAATGTGATGAGAAATTATATTATCAAATATGATTGTTTTGTACGGCTAAATTTAAATTTAATTTTTGATTTTT
>OVAY01000609.1:0-50590 GCA_900406395.1 Kernera saxatilis
TTATCGTTTGACGGTTGATTTGCTATTTTGGAATATATAAAAGTATTACATGTTGGTTACGCAAATCATTAAGAGTTTTTACTTTGAAACATACTATCATACATAAACTTTCTATAATTTAATGAGGATTAGTCTTAGCCACGTCGACTTTAGCTAATGTTCCAACAGATGTTAGTATGTTTCACTAATTTCTGTATTTTCATAATTTGTAAAAAAAAAAAAAACGTTTGAAAATATATAGTTATTTTTTCTTCAAAATTTGAAAATATATAGCTAAAATCAATCTCTGTCTAAAAGATGTTCTATTATTATATTTTTTTAAAAGATGTTGTCTTTGTACTCAACACAAAATCAGAACGGAAAAGAAACAAATATAATTGGGTTTGGGGTTGGGGGGATAGTAGCAAAATGTGGGCAAGAACATGATCGGACAAGTCACACCGGTCGAAATGTGATGCACTTCCCCAACCGACAAAAAATATCAAAAGCTAACGTTATAAAATCACACCTAAAACATTACTGATCGGATCTTAATTTGGTGTGCATTACAAAAAGCTGACACCTATTTAATATCTTCCTCGCTGGGGTAGGTTTAGATGCCTTATTGAACTATTATATCTTATGTGTATGCATACTTATATAGTATCTGAATTAGGATAGACAAAATATCTGAGATCCAATCCAAAAACCTATTTTGATCTATGTATTTTCAGTATTCTTTTTTTTGTTTATTTATGTTTTTGATACATTTTCATTTAATGCTATCATATCCTTTAAACTCATTATTCTTCGTTTTTATAACAGAGTATGCTATGAAAAATATATTATGGATTAAAATTTTAACATTTGTTCTCATGAAATTTTTTTTAAATTAGTTTATTGGGTTTATTTATTTTTTATTTTTTACGACAAGGGTTTTTTATTTTTTTTTAATTTTTTTAAACTGTATGGGTTTCTGCTTGACCCTTGTTGTATGATTGTATTTTTTTAATAGATTTGTGTTCTTGTTCTAATACAAGAAGAGTTGGGAAAAATATATCATAGCTTCTTTCTTAGTAAATCATTACATAATTTTAAAATCAAGGGAAATATGTGAACCGCTCGAACTAAGTGGACTAATTGTCAAAATTTTGATTACTCTCTTAAAGTAAACAAGAAAACTCTTCGTAGTCCCACTAAAACTCTGTAAAATCATACTTTCTATAAATATTTGAATATTTGTAAAGATTTTTTTGTTCAGGAACTTGTTTTATATATGGATTAAGATTTTCCGCAACTTATGAAATGATATATTCTCATGATGTATACGTATGAAACTTATATTTTTGATTGAATATCCAACCATATCAATGAAATGAGTTTATGTTTGCAAAAATTAATAGATTTTTAACCCAAAACAAATAATAGATTGTTTTTTCGCTTTATTCATGTAGGTCATATATAAAACATATTCAATAATAGCTAGATTTAACTTTTATATACAATAATTAGCCTAAAAAGGAGTTGTCGCTGGGATGATTTTCTTTATCTATGATTGAAATCATTGAAATCAAGAAATACAAATTATAGATAATAATCTAATAAAACATCTAATATAACTGGTTATGTTCATTCGACGATCGGTGATGACTGCGACCGTGCTTACTAATAACGATTAAATGTTGCTAGCTATTGTTTGTTTCGCTGTCGTACGATTGGTGGTAAATTTAAATTGTGTATCGCTAAAAAATCCATCGATTCAAATTTTTATCACGAGTTACTCTGTTTGTTGTTGTGAATAACTGTTAGTCGCTATGATAAATAACAAACCACATCTAATTATGGTCACTGATCATAATCGCAAACGACTGCAGAACAAAAAATAAACAATATAATACAGCATATAAGGATAATGTTTACACTTTTATGATTGACCACGTGAAAATGGCCCTAGACGAAAAAGGTCTGGGCAGTTACGTGAATGTAATGAGCATGAAGGTTGACTCTTGTGATTTGCTTTTACAATTTTGGTCTCACTTCAGATTATTGTAACCGCGTCAGTGCCGAAACGATTGTCTTCGTTTATTCAATTTAAATATTTTTTGGTTTTTGGTTAAACTTTCAATTTAAATATATATATTAAAGTGTTTAACCCGTGTTAGCTGGTGAAAGAAAAAACGTGATAGCTTTAATCAAAGAATTTTTGTTTTTTTTTTGGCAATTTTCAAAAATACTATATTTTTAAGTTTGTGTTCTAAAAATACCACAACAAGTTTATTTTTCCAAAAATACCACATTTATTTTTAATTTCCAAAAATATCACAAAATTTAAACTTAACCTTAAACCTTCAAAACTAAACCTTAAACCTTCAAAACTAAACCATATCCCCTCAAAACTATACCCTAAACCTAAATTAGTAAACATAAACCAAAAAAATTAAATTTTAAACTTTTAAAAATTGGTTTTAGTTTTGTGGTATTTTTGGAAACAATAAACTAATGGTGGTATTTATGAAAAAATAAAGTTGTTGTGGTATTTTTTGGAACACAAACTTAAAAATGTGGTATTTTATGAAATTACTTTTTTTTTTAATGGTTTTATTTGAGAAACTAAATCATTGTAGCAGTGTCATACTCATTGGTACCAAAATTTAGAGCAAACGAAATAAGTTGAGCTGATAGGGATAAATTTATATTTAGTTTAAAATATTGTATTGACAATAGAAAACGACACTATTTTTGTAACAAAAAAAAAAATTTAAATGACATTATTATGATATAGGGAGTGTTAAAAATTAAAATTATTGATTCAATTTAATAATCTGGTTCAAGACTTAACTAAATAAATGTTCCCGGCTTCTCGAACAACAAAAGTTAAAATCAAGCTGAAATCAGTTATCATTTGGTTTTTCAGAAATGTAATTATCTTTTCCATGAATTTGATCTACAAATAAGTTGGAGGCTTGGGTGGCCCACGATAATTCAACGAGAATATAAATTATTGTTGCGTATACTGCGAGAGTCGTCACCAGAATTTTAAATGATTCAACTCAATTATTTTCCTAGAAATCGTCCATAAAATCATTTCGCAAAACGACATTTTTTTCTTGGTGAGTGAAACTTATGATATTGAAACAAGCCAACACGTTGGCAAACCAAAAAAGAAACAAACAAATGTCCAAAAAAAAAGAAAAGAACTCACTGTATTAATTACTATTACTTAATATTAATTAAGAGTCTTTAAATGAGTGAAGTTTTCAACGCTTGCGGTAGTCATTTTCATATTTAACGCATGCGTAGTTGCTTACACGTATATTTCTGACATTTCTACGTATGTGTTCGAGTGTGTGGTCTACGTATGTGCTCGAGTGTGTGGTCGGTCCGCCTTCGAAAAACACCTTTTTCTCTTCTTTTTTTTTTGTCAGTTCGAAATGCACGTTTTAAATTAACCGGAAATCTGAAATATTATAGTGATATTCAAAGTGTAATCCGATTCAACAAATTAAATTGAGCGAGAAATGAATTTTATAGATACATACACTTACTATCAAATCACGTTTGACTCTTTTTACTGTATCAATCCAACCGGGTTCCCTTAATTTAACCATTCGTTTGTTCTACAAAATAAAATAATTGGCGTTTTGGTTGTTGAAGAAAAAAACATAAGTATTTGTTTATTTACTTATTGAATAAATTTTCATCCTAAAAAAAAAAAGAAAATGTTGACTTCTCTGTACAGTTCCAAAAGATGAAGTGTAACGGTCTACCAAGCAAATATATACATATATGTATATATATTATTATTAACTACCTAGTTGACTTTGCTACATACGGAACAACAAATTTATTAGTACTAGAACATAGTATCATTTTTTTCTTGCTGAAATAACTTTCAATTTTATTTTTACAAATTAAGAAAAAAACTTACTGAATGACTAATTTTACAATTTAAGAATAAATAAAAAATATTAGAAAACCGATCAAATGACACGACCAACTTCATTTTTCAAATTTTAACATTTTTGTTTCTAAATTCGCAATTTTTGGTTACAAGGTGCGGCAAAAAAAACAAAGTATTAAGACTTGATTGGATCAGTTAGGTTTGAACATGAAAAAGACCCATTCGGTTGTAGCATTCTATAATTCAATGCTACACCTAGTTGGCATTACGATTTAAAAATAAATAAAATCCAATGTAAATGTGGGCCGTAAAAGAATAATGGATCTCGACCTAGAAACATCGTTTTCTTATACATTATAATCTATAAGAAAAAAACGTCATTTTTTTATCAATTTTGTTCGCATTATTTTTTATTCATGTAACGATAATGTTTTCAGATATAATGCCACTTAGGGCTACATTATCGAAGTGATCTTGGTTTAAGATGGATTCGACAGGTTTTTTACAAAGCTATACTCTATGGTTTCGTTTATCTATAATTTAAAAATTCTTTTATGATAAGGATCTGAGGCCGAGTGCAATTAATTTCCAAAACTTACAATCACTGTTTTCTTTCTGTTCACCATTTTTTTTTTGTGCAGCCACTGTTTTCTTTTTTTTTTTTTTGGNNNTTTTTTTTTTTTTTGGTCCACAAAAATACTTAGTGAAAACGAAATGAAACGATAATTATTAAGTTTTTTTTTTTATCTATTCATTTTTGCATATTGTTGATCGCATTTCTTGACAACTACAAGCAAATAAATATGACAGCATATGCTTGAGGATTTTAATTGTGGACCAAATTAGTAAAACGAAAGGGGTTAAAGTTGAATTGAAAGCTCAAGTTGAGGAAATTGAAAAAACGGTACCCATCCTTGTTGGTGTCATGTCCAATTAGTTTTACTAACATGTTTCTTCTTCTTTTTTGGTTAAAAATGAATTATGTTACTTTGATATTTTTAGTTTTTCCTTTACGGAGACATCATTTTACTAACATCTCATAAGATACTAATTTTATAAAATACGATTTACAATACGGGCCAAAATTTACAATAGTAATCTTTAATATTATCTCTGTTTCTTTATTAACAGAGATGAGCACTGTTCAAACATGTTGTTTGTTTTTACTTTTTATTTTTGTCTGGGCCCACCTGAGGACCTATTTTTATCCGAAATCGGGAGCCTGGGTCTACTCGCCCAATATCTTCTGAATATTGTTAAGACATCTATTTTTATTAATTTTAACAGTTTAACCGATAAAGTTTTTTTTTTTTAAGCACGAATGTATACCAAATTATACATAAGTCAGGTTGGAACTTAACATATAGATTTATATTTATATTTGGGATTAAATATTATCTATTTAAAGTGATTGATGGTAACTAAATCAGTTAACAAAGAAGTGGTGACATAGAAAATTATTTTTTAAATCAAAATATCTTAAGTCTGATTTTATGGATTCAATGTCTAAAATTTCGACAGTTTTTTTTTAAACTAAACTTTTTTTGTGTGTTGGCAAAAAACAAAAAAAGAACAAAATTACTCAATTTTTTTGACAATATATCTAAAATTATCCATTAAAACTATACAACATAAATGATGATAAATCACACATCACTTTGTAAAGAGAAAAACTAATTCGCTAGTACACATTAGTACATTATCATAGATAGCACATATATAAACAATAATGTTTAATAATGATTAGCTATTGTAGATGTCTTAAGTAGTAATAATATATACAAAATCAAGAGTTTTTAGAAAGAAAACAAAAATTGAACTCAAGTAAAAAAAGTTTAAATAAAAATAGTTAAAAAATAATTCTTAAATATTTGTTTAATGTGTGAAAATTCAAAAAAAAATTATATTCATGAAATAAAGAGTATATAGATAACCTCGAAATGACAGTCAACTTAGGCAAACAATAAAATTAAATGAAGTGGGATATATAGTCGAAAATAAAGAGAAGAAGATAAATAAATAAATAAGAAAATGGATGATGGAAAACAAATGGACTGAAAATGGACGGAGACCTTAAAAGATCGTGCCGTTATTAAGAGGGAGTGTTTATGATGGGGCCACAGCACTTGTAAGTTGTAAGGGAATCTACATTTTCAATGGATTTTTCAGTTGATGACAAAAAAAAAAGATTAATTTTGGAAAAAGAAAAAAAAAACCTCTAATTACTTATTTTTAACCATTATTGACCAAAAAAAGAAAGAAATATAATCAATATTATAATCTCTAACACAGTTCCCTTTCACGGCCAAATTCACACAAATTACCACTTTGTCTAGATTCCGACATCTCCTTCTTACCACTATAAATAGAGACAGCTCTGAGATGAAGAACAGAGTCATCATTAGCCTTTGAGACAAAAAAACTACAAATTTAACGACTATTTTTATTTAGTATTAGTCATTACAGCAAAAATTGAGAGCAGAAAAATGGAGAGAAAGCCTCTCGAAGTCGACTCGATGGATCACCAAAATCCTTCCTCCGCCGTGTACGGTGGTTCTGTTACGGCGATTGATTCTGTTGAGGAAAAAGTTCAGGAGACGGAAGTCGTTTATAGAGGCTGGAAAGTCATGCCCTTTATCATTGGTAACGTAACTTTATTCATTTACCGTTTTTTTTTTTTTTTTGGTCCCCCAAATTTTTTTTTGTTGGTTTCATGGAGTTTGGGAAATNAAATTATTTTTTGTTGGTTTCATGGAGTTTGGGAAATACCCAGAAAACTATTTCAAAATAAAAAATCTACAGAAAAAATGAAGGAAAACATCAGTCTTGCTCGAAGACTTGTTAGTTTGAATTTTTATTTTTTTTTGCTTTGTGAGATTCTCTGTTGTCTTAAGCTTTGACTTAGTCAAACAGTAATTTAAGACAAAAAGAGGGAGATCTTTACATAATTAACCACGAATCAATTTTGAAACACAAATTTCATCTAACTATTTGATTCTTTGTTTTGGTTTGGTTTCTGATACAATCAAATGCAAAGCTTGAAAATTTATCACAACCCATATAATCAAGTGTGATAAAATCTTAATATTTCATTTTTCCTGAGATAAAAGTCTAATGATCTTGGTCTTGTTGTTGTTATCCAGGAAATGAGACATTTGAGAAGCTTGGGATCATTGGAACACTATCAAACCTTCTGGTTTATTTAACGCAGGTCTTCAACATGAAGAGTGTTACAGCTGCAACAATCATCAATGCCTTTGGTGGCACAATCAATTTCGGAACCTTCGTTGCTGCTTTCCTCTGCGACACTTACTTTGGTCGATACAAGACGCTAACCGTCGCAGTCATCGCCTGTTTTCTTGTAAAGATCCATCCTTTTTGTAATCTTTCTTCCTCTACAATCGAGAAATCTGATGAGTGAGTTGGGTTTTGTAGGGATCAGTGGTGATACTATTGACTGCTGCAGTGCCACAGCTGCATCCAACTCCATGCGGAACAGCGAGCTCGTGTACGGGGCCAAGTGGTGGCCAGATCGCGTTTCTTCTGATGGGTCTCGGGTTTCTTGTGGTGGGAGCGGGAGGGATTAGACCGTGTAATTTAGCTTTTGGGGCAGATCAGTTTAACCCCAAGAGCGAATCAGGGAAAAGAGGGATTGACAGTTTCTTCAATTGGTACTTCTTCACCTTCACTTTCGCGCAGATCTTGTCGCTGACACTAGTCGTCTATATCCAGTCTAATGTCAGTTGGACCATCGGCTTAAGCATCCCGGTCGTTTTAATGTTCTTGGCCTGCGTCATTTTCTTTGCGGGCGATAAGTTGTATGTGAAAATCAAAGCCTCGGGTAGTCCATTGGCCAGTATAGCTCAAGTTCTAACGGTTGCAATCAAGAAACGCGGATTAAAGCCCGCGAAACAGCCTTGGCTTAACCTTTACAATTACTACCCACCAAAATACGCAAACTCCAAGCTCAAATACACCGACCAATTCAGGTTAAAACACACACACCAAAAAACTAGTTTTTTTTTGTTTGTTTTAAGTTTACTGAGAAAGCTTCGTATTTGGCAGATTCCTCGATAAAGCGGCGATCTTGAGTCCCGAAGACAAGTTGGAGTCCGATGGTAAGCCTGCGGATCCATGGAAGCTTTGTACAATGCAACAAGTGGAAGAAGTGAAGTGCATCGTGAGAGTGCTTCCTATATGGGTTGCTTCATCAATTTACTACTTGGCCATAACCCAACAAATGACTTATCCCGTCTTCCAAGCCCTCCAGAGCGATCGTCGCTTAGGCTCGGGAGGATTCGTGATTCCCGCAGCCACCTACGTGGTCTTCTTGATGGCAGGAATGACGGTTTTCATCATCATCTATGACCGTGTCCTCGTGCCTACCTTAAGAAGAATAACCGGTCTAGACACGGGGATCACGCTCTTGCAGAGAATTGGAACCGGCATTTTCTTCGCCTTTGCGAGCTTAGTAGTCTCGGGTTTCGTCGAGGAACGGAGGAGAACTTTCGCCCTGACTAAACCAACACTCGGCATCGAACCACGAAAGGGAGAAATCTCCTCAATGTCTGCTATGTGGCTGATTCCGCAGCTCACACTCGCGGGTGTGGCCGAGGCATTTGGAGCCATTGGACAGATGGAGTTTTACTACAAGCAGTTTCCCGAAAACATGAGGAGTTTCGCCGGTTCAATCTTTTATGTAGGAGGAGGAGTTTCGAGCTACCTCGGCAGCTTCTTGATCGCAACGGTTCACAGGACGACGCAGAACTCGTCCGGCGGTAATTGGCTGGCTGAGAATTTGAACAAAGGAAAACTGGATTACTTCTATTTCATGATCGCTGGAATCTTGGTAGTTAATTTTGCTTACTTCTTGGTGGTGGCAAGATGGTATAGGTACAAAGGAAGTGATGATGGAGAGACAACTTATGAAACCAATGGAGATATCATCAAACAACAAGACAAGAACACTGTCTGATGATTACGGGTTTTCTCATCTTCTGACTTAGTTTTTGGTCAGCTTCAATTCCCCTGCAGACTCTTTGGATTTTCTCGGAATAAGCCACAGAGAAATGAAGTAATCATATACTTGTTCTGGCTCTTTTTTCTTCTCTTTTTTTTTTTTGGTTACTCTTTCTTTCTATCATTGTGGAGAAAAAGGGGGATTATAACAACAGATGTATTTCAGAATAAAAAGTTGTCTTGCATTTTGAGGATTCTGATTTCTATTTCTGTCATTCTTCATCATACAACAGAACAAATCTTAAAACTCGGAAGACGGAAATAAAAACACACCTAAGATACCGTCAAGGAATTTGATACTTATATGCATAATTTGTATCGAAGTTTCAAACAAAGATAATGACCTTCTTGATGGATATTGAGACGGTTCTTGGGCTCTCTCTACGCTTCTATCAGACTGTGTAAGATTGTTGAATGGTTTCAATGTCCAGACCTTTTAGTCTCACGACAGATTCAACGTGACCCTTAAGTGTGTGAAGCTCCCGCAACCTATCAAAGTGTTAAATAGAATGAGACAAATAACAAATGTTCTGGTTTTGTTTGTGTTCCTTGTCTGACTTCACAGGAAGAAAAGAGACTGATGGGTCTTTACCTAGCGATCTCGGCTCTTCTCTTTGCTTCTTCAGCCATTTGGGAAAGCTCATTGAAATGGGTTCGCTCTGGAAACATCTTAGCATCTGGTGCTTGCAGGCCATGTAGCGTTCTCTGTGCGTGCGCCCATTGTAGCTCCCTTTGTTCTTTCCCAAAATCCTTCTGCCTTGTGAATGCAATCTATGGAACATACGCAGAAACGAATATATCAGCGACGTACAAAAGATATCACATCCGTGTCCCCAATCCAAGATACAAGTGCAGATAAAGCAAATGGAAAGAGGAGAAATGAAAAGAAATATGTTGCTTTTTGATACGTACCCTTTGTTCAATAACAAGATCCCAGGCTCTGCCGCTAAGAGCGTATCGAATCAAGAACTTGATGATATCAAGGGGAATATAGAATACAATGTTGTAAAGCCAAATGACCCCGGCCCATCCCCACCCGATCCCTTCAATCGCAGCAAAGCTCCAATTTGCATAGACTGCAATTAGAGTAGCCACCTGTTTGGAAGAAAATGGAACAGCGGTTTATAACTCTGACTTGAGTGCTGACCACAGATAGTGAAGTGCCACACTAACCAACTGTGCGAGGATAAAGGCTATCACAAGCAACATCCCAGGACGTTCCACATAAGACCAACTCCGTGACCGGGTCACAAAGATAAGCGCCTGACTTATAATGCTGACTTGTAGGTATATTGCTGAGGCAAGCTTCCGGAAATCATCATGTGTTGTTTTCTCAAGGGTCGAAACTCCGAAAGTTCGCTGAAATTTAAACAAGAAAAACTGGTCACTAGGATGCAGAAAAGAGGAATTTGATACTGGTTTACAACTCCAAGGAGACAAAACAAGCAAGAGAAGGTTTTTTTTACTGAAGAGCAGAGAGAGATTATACCGGGAAGAAGTCAGTTTTATATGCAGCCCAGAAAAATATAACTGTCATCATTGCCATGTAGCTCCCGAACACAACGCCAGTTGCAAAAATCTCTGACAGTTTCCAGCTATCTGGAAGAGGGGAAGGTTTCACCCTGTCTTTTGATATTGTCATAATTGTGCCTACAAAGTCAGTGCCACATGAGTTGATCAATACAGCAAGACTCCAGAGAAACGATATGAACCAGCTAAAAATCTGATATCCTAGATCCATTTTGTTCATCAATCTTGGCACAATTTTAACAGTACTAGAGACTGATATATAGATTGAAGAATGTAAAAATAATGAACGAACCATCGTTCAGGATGGCGATGATAAGAACCATGAAGGGTGGGAAGTCAAACTTCCATATGAGAGCCAGCAGCATGAAGCCAAGCTGAAATTGGATGGTGTAGAGAAAACGAAATCACAACGAGTGTCATTCACATGAATATCAAGTTGTAATTGGAACATTGAGAAAAGAAAGTAGGAAAAAACAAAAAATAAAATGCTAAACTTACGACAATACGAATTGTGATGGAAACCGCATAGATCTGTCCAGAAAAACAAGAATCTAGCTCAAGTTATTTGGCTTACCAAACAAAGGAACCAACGACATTGAAATCCAAAACATACATGCAACTAAAGGATCTGCGTAAAGAGGATATTGTATGCATGATACATTGCACTATTCCTCGATGAGAATGCAGAGAAAGTTTAAGGTATGATCGAATAAAGGCAACACTCACAGTATAATTTTTCATTCTCTGAAAGATGGCGCGACTGGTCAAGACAGCGCTGATGATAACACTGAGACCAGGTTCAGTTAGAACAATATCTGAAGCACTACGAGCTGCGTCAGTTGCATCAGCAACTGCAATGCCAATATCAGCCTTTTTAAGAGCAGGCGCATCATTTACTCCATCACCCGTCATGCCACATATATGCTTCCTCGCTTGTAGTCGCTTCACTATCTCATACTTATGCTCTGCAAACCGTTTTCATGACTCATTTGGTTAAAATGAAACTACGTTGGATAAAGTTTTGGAAAAACAGAAGCACACAAAGTTTACCAGGGAAGACGCCAGCAAACCCATCAGCTTTTTCTATGAGATCATCGATGGGTAAGGCACCTATAGAATCATCCTTGTTCTGTCCAAGCAAAGCAGATGAAGGGTACATGTTGGTTCCCATCCCTAAACGTCGTCCTGTCTCTTTTCCTATAGCCAATTGATCCCCTATAGAATGCCACAAGCCCTCAGCAAAGATAAAATAAATTCGGAAAAGAAGAGAAGCGAAACTCTTCAACATCACTGACAAAGCATCAGAAGATCGTTCTGATTAAGGTATGTATGTCAAAAAAGAGAATAAGGATGAGATATCAATATCAGCCTAATCAGGAAAAGGAAAATACATGTAGACATTTACCGCAAGACTACTTAAGTTCTGAGTAGAACCAAAAATTCACCTGTGATCATTTTGACATTCACCCCAAGATTTAAAGCCCTTCTAATTGTCTCGGCACTGTCATGCCTAGGTGGGTCAAAAAGAGGCATGAGACCCACAAATTGCCAAGGGCCTCCAGCACTTTCCTTTGTCCCTTCAGGAACTTCCTGCAGAAGCCCAAACGCTCCCAATCTTGAATCTTGTATCAGCTTTACACCAAATATCTCAATCAACTTAAGGAGCTAGTCACCAGTTACCTGGTATGCCACAGCAAGAGATCGCAAACCCCGTTCAGCAAACTTATCTATTATAGCATGAACTCTTCGCTCAATCTCTGATTTATTATGCGCGAGATTTAGGATCTGAGACATTGGCAACAGAAGGAGCTATTGAGACTATGATCTACACCAAACAAAATGTGAAGAAGAGGCAACCTAAAGCTTACTTGCTCAGGTGCACCTTTGCTGACCCTATGCATTTTACCATCACTGTCAGTATATGTCAGAGCTGTCCTCTTATCAGTGGGATTGAATGGAAGAAAGTGTATCTCTTGAACACCAGCTCGTGCCTACAGAAATTAATATTGAGGAAGCTTCAGAACCAAGAAGTGTTGTTCTGTATAAAAACCAGTGTTCACAAAAAAATACCTCTTTAGGGTCAGCAAGCATCCCAACTATAGCAGCATCTATGGCATCTTGGTTTTCCAGTCTGGAGGCTCGAGCTGCCATTAGGACGACAGTATCCGCATCCACTCCTTTCGTGAAAACCTGTTTACAAGAAACTTGCGCTCATTCAGAAATGTCACCGAAATCCAGGATATGCATTTATCCGAACAAGCCTTTTACCTCGATAAGATTTTTGTCGACAGTAAGTTTATTCAATGTTAAAGTTCCGGTCTTGTCACTGCAAAGCACATCCATGCCAGCCATTTCCTCAATCGCTGTCATCCTCTTGGTTATTGCTCCCTGCGATATATAACAGAATACAATCATATAGCCATTCAAGCAAAGTTCAACTTCAAAGCCAGATGAATGAAAAAGACAAAACATGAAATATAAGACGGAGACTCTACAAAAAACACATTTTATGTGGATCCAATTGCCAAGTGCTAACCTGCTGAGATAATCTATGAGAGCCAATTGCCATGGTCACCGACAGAACTGTAGGCATGGCAATTGGGATACCACCAATGAGGAGCACAAGAAGGTTATCAATCCCAGGGCGATATGCTCGGTGTTGAATGGGATACATCACGACAATCTCAATTAGCATCCCCACTGCAATAGAGCAGATGCAGAAATTCCCAATGGCAGTTAAGACCTACACATTATACAAACAGATAAAAGAATTAGTATACTCTGAACCAACTTGAGAAAGGAAACAACAATATACCATAAATAATACATGCCTGTTGAAAATGGCCAACTTGGTTGGTCGTATCAACAAGATGTGCCGCTTTTCCAAAGAATGTATGAACTCCCGTTGCAATCACAATTGCTTCAAGCTCTCCCTGTTTGCAAGTGGAGCCGGAATACACACCATCCCCTGGACCTTTGGTTACTGGGAGAGATTCACCGGTAAGAGAAGACTACAGAACAAAGGGTGGGTTCATAACAGCTTCAGTACAAATTCTTTATCTGGAATGTCAGAAAAACTTAAGGGTTCAAACCTGATCAATCTTAAGGGGATCACCCTCGAGTAGGCGAGCATCAGCTGGAACGATATCCCCAAGCTTGATGCTGATTATGTCACCCGGAACAAGAATTGCAGCATCCTGCTCACCCCACCTTCCATCTCGAAGAACCTTTACAAACATTTTGACAAGAGATGCATCACGCAGATGGTAACCAGAAATGAGTAGCTAAGAACCAAATCAACAAATTGAGATCGCAAGCAACACCCTGAAAAAGAAATATGACATTGTAGACCCTGTGGTTGAAAACCTATGTAGCAATAAGCAAGAATATCAAACCTTTGCTTTTGGAGCAAGACGTGCCATGAGAGCGGCGGCAGCATTCCCCGCATTGTTCTCCTCTATGAAACTGATGGTAGAGTTTATCACAAGCAGAGTAATAATACCAACAAAATCTTGCCAATCAGGAGGCTTCCCCTGGTAACCATACATCAAGAAAAAGAAGATATTTAAAAGAGTTAACTTTAGAACGTAAAAACATGTAAGAGGATCTAGAATATGCTCACTCCTCCATTAGCAAGTGCAATAGCCATGATGGCAGCAGCTTCCATCACCCAGGAAAGAGGATTCCACATGAAACCTAGAAATTTCAGAAATTTACTTTCCTGCAAAAGTTAGAAAAGGGAACTTTGCTTCAGGACATAGAAATCATAATCTTTTGGAGCTACAGGCCATGACATATCCAAGGAAAAAAAACCCTAGAATCCAAAATTCCACCCTTCTCAAATTCACGAAGATACAGTAAGCGAAGAAGGGCTGAATTCACCAAAATGGGAAACAAGTAAAAAGTAAAAAATACATCAAAATTCCAGTAAAAAAGCACATGCAAAAAACATAGAGAAGCGAACCTTCTTCTCTTCGAGCTTGTTATGCCCAAAGAGGGCAAGCCTCTCATCAGCAGCTTCTGTAGTGAGACCTTCTCTGCTACATCTCAGATTCTCAAAAACTTCTTCAATAGGCACATTTTCCTGGAAACAAATGTAAGAAAAAGAAGAAAAGATTTCAGACTCTTTCTCCCAGAAAATTTAACATTAGAGAAAAAGGGCAAAAAAACAAAAAAACAAAAAAAATGGTTTGAGTAGATCTGTTACCAGATCCACAGTTTCTTTCAAGACCGCCTCAAGGACTTCTTCCTTGTCCCCCATAATCTTCTGCTCACTCTACGAAACAAAAATAAAGAAAAATTAGCAATTCCAAAACCGCCATGGGAACACCACCACAAAGCTAACAAATAGAAGAACCCAGTACAAGAAAAAAACGGAGAAAAATCAAGATAAAAATTTTGATGAAGAAACCTGATTCTTGAGTTGATACTTTCGTCTTCTTCTTCTTCGTTTTCTTTTTCGTTTCAGAGAAAAAAGATGAGGAAACCGCTAAAGGTTAGTGGCAGTATGGGAAGCTAACACACACTCTCTCTCGCCCCACAATAATATCCTTTCTTTTTTTTCTTTCTTTATTTAACAAATTAAAAATTCTACAGTCATTTTCTTACTGCTTTTTTCAACATTTTTTCTCATTGCGTCAAGATTCAAGACCAAGAAATATCTTACCTACAATGGGAAATAAATAAATTAATTATATTTAACTTCAAATTATCTATACCTTTCATACTTCAACAGTAAACATCCCTATTATAAATACAAAGTAGTTATCATACAAAGTACAAACGTTATAAATCGTTCAAAAATTTTTGTTTCCAACACATTCGATTGAGGTTTACCATTTTAAGTTTATTTTTTTTCGAATACCAATTTTAGTTTAAAATGCAGTAAATGGGTTTATTTGAAAAAGCTGTGACTACGGCTTTTACAGCTAAATAATTATAGTTGTAAATGCTCTGGTTGTAGCTGTTAAATTATTGGCTATAAATATGAATTTGAGAAAATTGATTTGCTTTGCAAATTTTGCGTAATTTCCTTCACCGACTACAAACTCCCAACAGGCTAATTTATTGTTTAGTATAACACCCAATTAAATACCAATGAAGAACGGTCTTTAAATAAATACATTTTTCTTTAATATATATATATATATATATATTTAAAAATAAGTCTCTTCGAATATGAGATCAATTGTTAATAGCATGTATGGCAGATTTATAAAAATAAATAAATAAATCAAACGTCTTTAAATATATATTTTTCTGTACTTGAATCCAAATTGAGTAAAACCAAAACAGTATATATTTTATAAATTAATTACGCTAGCCTCTTGAATATAAACAACATAGTACATTAGTATAAGCCTCCAACGTGCATGCAAATCGGTGAAAATAAGTAACGTACACGAAACTAAATGTTTCTTGTGAGTTGTGACTCAGATCCAACACAAATACATTTAACTTTTAAGTAATTTTAAGTACTTTTGTCATAACCAAACACATAAACGATAACAAGTTATTAGGTGTCCCCAAAAAAGAAGAAGCAGATAGTAACAAGTTAATCAATTTATATATCTAGCTAGGTGAGTTGCCATTTAGAGTAAACCTTAAAACGAGGTCGTATCGCTAAGAGTTAATCCTCTGCTTGTAGACCTATCATGAACGATGGGAAAAAAATTCATAACAATTAAGACAGGGTGAACATCAAAGCGAGTGGGTCCCACTCATCGAAAGAGACAGCCACGTTCATGAAAAATGGTGGCCATATGCGAAGAGGTGATGCTAGCACGGCAAATTGACACGTGTCCAAGAAACAAAACAGTTCACAATTTACAAACAGAAAGAAAGAAAAAACACAACCCACGTGACGCGACCTTTGTTGTGTTATTAAGTTCTTTTCTTCTTTTTTTGAATGTTTTTCTTTTGAGGTACCAGTTCCGTACGGTACCCATCCGTATTCTTTTTCCACTATATGCTTTTTTTTTTTCTCTTCCATCGTTGTTTTTTTTTTTTTTTTTTTTTTAATTTTTAAAAATTTTNTAACTTATGATAAATTTTAAACCTATGAAAAAGCTCAAACTAATTCTCTGGAAGAGATATATCCCATGAATAGACACTTTCTCCGGATATATAAATGGATCCGAAAGTAGGAGCCCATATCCGTGTGGATGTCCAGAAATAATGCGTTGTAGTTTCACGTAGCAGGTGGATCGAACCTGAAACGTGTTGGCGTCCCAGACCCATTTCCTTACCATATGACCAGAAGGTTTTGGACTCTTTCATCATTTCTTTGCTTTCCTTTCTTCTTTCAACTCTCTTTTTTTTTTTCAAACATTTGGTGTAGCTACTAGCCTACTATAAATGCTTTGATCTAAACTTCAAAAATAGAAGTTTGAGAAGATCCAAATGATGAGTGATAAAAGAAGAAGATGAAATTTGAATATTACTCAGATTAGTTATTTATCAACGGTATGTTTTATATACATGTAACACTAATAATATTCATCAACTAACTAATTTTCAATTTCTTTAAGCCTAACAAACAGATAAATAAACTAGTCTATAAATCTTCATTTTCTTAGTATTTATATCAACCCTTCTATTTTTCTACATTTAGTTACACCTTTATTTTTCTTCAATTATTTTCCCACTTCTATTCTTTTAGTCTTTTCGAACTTCTTCTTTGGATAATGGGAAACTGACTCAGAGATGATCCACATTATATCAAAGTAAAGTCTCCTTATTATTTCTCTTTTGGGTTTTTTTTTTCTCGGAAACGAATATTTTCCTTTTAAGTTTTATCGTTTTTGTTACATTCTTTTATTGTTTATTATTGTAAATATTTTAATCGATGAAACATTACATCAAATATATCACTTTAGTGTTCTATCCTTTCTATGGAAAAGGATACTTTCAGGACTCGTATCTTATTTATACTACTTTCTAAAACACTTTTTATATCTAACGAATCGACACTTGTTTTTTATATGTATTTATCAGATTAATCATAATTTCAGTGAAAATAAGGTAGCACATATTTCTACAGACAAGAAAGACATACTTTTCACAACCTATGATAAATAAAAGCTAGAATCCGAAAAAAGAAGCAGATAATTTTTGTAACTACAAATTAAAGAAAAACTAGAGATAAAGTTTTTATTAACATGAGTCGAGGATAAGCTGCTAGGTCTAGGTGGGTTAAAAAGAAAAGTACGTAATTTTGTTTTAAAGCCCCATATGTTTGTTGGATAGAGTCTTTAGCATGAGACACTTAAATCTCTAAAGATTGCCGACAAAATAAAAAGTTCCCTGAAGATCCTTCATTGGCAAAGTTAGTAGTTTTTTAAAATAACGTAGTTCAAAAGTTGTCAGTAAAATATTTTTTTCTAAGTGTAGATATGTCTCTAAAGACTTCTCATAGAAGTGTATTATTAGGAGAACTGGATCTAGTCAGTCAAACATCTATAAGAACATATGTGTTCTATATATATATCAGAGTTTTATTTATAGATGGGAAAATTAATTATAGTCAATCAAACATCTATAAAGAAAGACATTCCAAAAATAATTATAAAGTTCAGTGATGGGAAAAGTGAATATAGTCAAACCCATGATCAGAAAATTACAAGAATCCATATCGGAAACGAGCATGACATATGCAGCTTAGCTTAATGATTTGTATTCAAATTTGAAATAATGAATGTCGTTGTTGGAAAATAAAACAACAACAACAACAATTGTAGCAACAGAAAATCGTCCATGCCTGATAGAGGCCCAATTGTTGGGTAGCCCAAAGAGTTGGCACTTTAATCAGACTTGCTACTTTTTTCATAGATTAGATTAGTAATGTATTGATAATCAGACGGATTTAACTTGGATTTTTTTTTTTATCGAACAGCTTTTAACGTAATTTTTTAAAATCAAAATTACAGAAGTCATCTTCTGCGTTCTGCGGCCGAAGGAGCAATCAAGTAATGGATTTGCTGGATAAGCAACATCGCCGCCACATCGCCGCCGAATTTCTCCACAGCGCCGCCACCTCCATCTCTTCCATCATTCCTCTCTTCCCTCCCAAAACGACGCCATCTCGTGTATGCCTCCCACTTAGATTCTCGGTATCCGACGACGATGTATCCCCGTTGGAATCGACGGTCAAGAACGCATCATCCACCTCCACGTCCTCTTCCGGCCTTAACTCAACGGTTAGGATATCATCTCTCAGCTCCGATGGGAAACGCGGTGGACCCGCTTTCGTCGGTCAGGTCTTCAGTATGTGTGACCTTACTGGGACTGGTCTAATGGCGGTTTCTACGCACTTCGATATTCCTTTCATCTCCAAGAGGTGTTGTTATCACTCTCTCACTCGAATCTCAATTTCGATTTAGGACCCTCCGGGTCTGGTTCCATGAATTATCTCCTATGTTATAGGTTTCTTAGAGCGAATCAGTGGCTGTTTACAGATATCTATCTGAAAACTTTCGTAGTGCTAACTTTCCAACTTCGTACGTTTTGTGGAACTAATCTGTAGAGAAATACAGTCTCTGATTTTATCCTCATGTTTGTTTCTCTGCTGATGCACAGAACACCTGAGTGGCTAAAGAAAATGTTTTCAACTATCACTAAGAGCGAGAGGAATGGCCCTGTGTTCCGTTTTTTCATGGATCTAGGTGATGCAGGTGCAATCACAGTTCCCTTTGTAAGCTTTTTTAGCAATTTACAGTGTAATAAACTCTAGATGTAACTTGCTTGTATGTTCTTTAGGAAGATGTTAGTTCGGAATTGGACTGATATAATTTGATATGAATGGGATTGGAGATTTTGAAGGCATCTTAGCATTTCCTTTTCGTTTATAACTCGCAACTGCAAACCATGCTATATACTTTCTGCATGATTGAGCAATGTTTTCCGGTTGGATTTTCCCCTGACGTGATGTGTGTTTTCTCAGTTTCATATGTTAAAAAATTAAATATTCCAAGCGGAGTGGTTGGGGCATGTCGACTTGATTTGGCATATGAGCATTTCAAGGTAGGTCTCGATTGGAACTAGTACGTTGTCTCTGATGTATTACATTTGAATGTAGGAGAGACTGAATTTAATTTGTTTCAATTTGCTCAGGAGAAGCCTCACTTATTTCAGTTTGTTCCAAATGAGAGACAGGTAAAATCACGTCAGTTTGACATGCATTTCTTTGTGCACGTTATTGCCGTATTCCTAGCTGAAATGATTTCTTATTCGCAGGTGAAGGCTGCCAACAAACTTCTCAAGTCAATGCCACCAAATGGGAAAAAACAAAAGGTGGAGGGCGTTCCTGTTTTCGGTGCTCAAAACTTGGACATTGCTGTTGCAACTGCCGATGGGATTAAGTGGTGAGCTTTACTGATGAAAAAAAATGTGAATTTGGTAGGAAATTTAAAATAATTTAGCTTCTTTGGTCTCTGCCAAGTCAGTTCCCTCCAGGTTTTACTATCAGAACACATGCTCTAAAAACGAAATACCAATTTTTGGTTGATAGTTTCCCAATTCAAAATGCTTGGCTTTTCAATTTTCTTGCTGACTTGGCTGCTGTTTGTTTTGACAGTTGTGCAAATTTTTGTTTGAAGCATTTTTAGTTGTATGAAAAATCCCTGGGATTGTTTTTAGTATCTAAAGTTATCTACCTTTACCAGGTATACCCCATATTTCTTTGATAAAGCTGTACTAGATAACATTCTTGAAGAGTCAGTGGATCAACATTTCCATACTTTAATCCAAACCCGGCACGTGCAACGACGACGAGATGTTGTTGATGATAGCTTAACCTCAGAGGTTATGGAAGAGATGGGAGACAGCATGCTAGAGCCGCCAGAGGTACACAGAATGATTCTTTTTATGATAAAAGTAAAGATGTCAATGACCATGTCATTATCATAATCAGCGGCAAGAGTTGCCGGAATATAATTTTTTCAGTTGCAATTCCTATCATCTTGTGCTTGTGGGTAGGAATTTCCCATGTAGAGATAATTAATTTTAACTATGGTAGCTCATCATCTTTACCAGATGAAAATATTGATAGTGACTATTGTTGGGTTGTTTCTTGGGATTGGTATTGGAATTTCTAAAAGCAAACGGTGTTAATTAAAACTGCAGGTTCAAGAAGCCATGGATGAGATTGGCAGTTCCGGAATTCCTCTGAGTGTTGTGGCAAAGGCTGCAGAGATTCAGCTCCTATATGCCGTAGATAGAGTACTTTTAGGTAGTAGATGGTTTCGAAAAGCCACAGGCATCCAGCCAAAGTTACCTTATTTGGTCGATTCTTTTGAAAGAAGGTATGCATCTGTTGTCTTTTTGTTTCTTCCTTGATTCTTACGAATTCTTCAAAGCTAGGTTTTCATCTTTTTTTAAATTCGTTGAATGAAAACATTAGTAATTCGGTCTTCAACACCGTTAGATTTATAGATAGTAAAGCCCTTATGCCACACCACATTAACACCAAAAACTGTGAAGTTTGCTGAAGAAGAATTTGAAGTTTGGACATTTGACATTGGCTTTCAGCTTTCTGTGTACCAAATAGGAAATGGTTTCAATCTTTTCAAAAAGTATTGGAATTTTGCTGCAGGTCAAAGTAGGATTTTGATTTAGGAATTTCCTCATCCTTTAAACCTGTGCAAACAAATCTTATCAACGTGATGCACATAAACCAACATCTTGCTCATTACTTTTTTTCTTTTTCTTTCTCTCGTTGCTCTCAGGAGTGCATTTTCCATCCAAAGAGCATCAGGGTCAACAACTAGATGTCTTGAAAATTCAGTAGAAGGAGGTACTTCTGCATCACTGCTTAAAGGAGAAGATGATAATTCAATCGAAGACGAAAAAAGACAGCAAAATCTCTGGTTTCCGTTTGGAGATTGGCTTAATCACTGTGGGTGGAAAAAAGAAGACGCTCATAAAGGTTCATCAGATCAAAGGTACCCATTGTTCTAAAAACATTTAAAAACAAATTGTTTCTCAGTGTATAAATTGTAAAAACACAACTTTATTTTGGTATTCAGGGATAGGGAGAGAGAAATGCAACTGAGTCCTTTCTTACCAAAGATAACAATGGTAGGGATTTCAACAGGAGAAGCTGCACAGATGAGCAAGGCTAATCTCAAGAAAACAATGGAAGATTTAACAGAAGACTTGGAGCAATCTGATGAAGGGAATGATCATGGTTCGAAGCGTTATGACCCTCTAAAGATCGAAGAGAGAGATCCTCTGTTTGTTGCAAACGTTGGAGATTACTATTCGGGTTTGGCTAAAGCAGGTTCTGCTCGGTTGTCACGTCGAGGGGATGACCAGTAACGATAACTCGTCCTAGGCCATAGCCTGATTTGTATGAGCTGTGTGAATTGCTTAAGCCTAGCTAGGTTATAATGCTTTTAGGGACATCATGTATTCACATTAAATATTAAATATTCTTATAGTTCCAATTTGTTTCTATGTTATTTTCAAAATTATTGTTAAATAAACATGCATCTTTCATTTAATTTTTTTTTTACTCGGTACAATATTTTGGAACGTGCAAATGCACTTTCTCGCACATGTTTAACACCATGCAATAACCATTTTGTTATGAAATTTGTCAGAAATTTGCTAATATTTTGTTTTAATACCACGCAACAACCATGGATCATATTTTTTGTTTTTGTTTTACAATTTAGTAATTGAGACCTAAACGAAATTTTAAAAAGTTACGAATGGCCCGGCTTACTAATATAAAATAAATAGTCCACTAGTGGCCCGTTTTGATGTATCAACTAACTCACGTAGGCCCAAGAAAAGCAGGCTCGTTAATCAAAAGACAATGAGCGACCAAAATCTTAAAACAAATCTCCGTTTGGTTTTGCTGGGATTTCGAGCCTCGTTGATAGATAGATCGAGAGTCGAGGAAGAGGAGGAGAGAAAATCATCTGGAAACAGAAATTCAAATACTTTTCGGGAGAAAGATAAAAACCCACCAAGATCTTTGTTTCTTCTTCCAATTATATATATTTACTGTGAACAATCTTTAAATCGGTGGGAGTTTGAAGACCGGAAAGCGGAAATATGAAGACGACGAAAGGAGGGAAAGTGATGAACCCTACTGATGCTTACCGCAAGGAGATTCGCAAGAGGGAAATTAAACGTGTAAGTTATTGATGAAATTGAATTGGGATAATCGTTGTTGTCGTCGTATGAGATTAGATTCAGGTTAAATTGCTCTGTTTGATTTCGATTGGATTCATCTATTACTCTTTGTTGTTTATAGTATGTTAAGGAGATTTTAACACTGGTTCAACTTCAAGTCGATAAATCTTCATATAAAGGTTAACTTTTAAATCCTAAATTAGACCATTTTGTTGGTGAAGTTCCTTTTGTTGTTTAGGCACTAGATAAATTGATATGGGAATTTGATTCGCAAGTTTAGAATCGTTAAGGTCAATAGCTTTATAGGAACTTAGAAAGATGAGATTTTGTACTATATTGTTCAAGGGTTGTCTCGTTGTCTCAGCAAGTATTATTGCTGTGTGTCGATTTGTGGGCTATATTCTTAACCTTTACCTTAATCTTGGTTCTTTAACAGAACAAGAAAGAAAGACAGAAGGTAAGAGAGGTGGGAATTTTGAAGAAGGATCCGGAACAAATCAAGGAACAGATCAGGAAACTTGATATGTCAAGTAAGTCATTGCTCTAATTATAATAAAGATCTCAGAGCTTATGCTCCGTGGTAACTGTTGAGGGTCTTTATCAACCCAAATACAATTTGTTCCTTCAAATCAGATTTGTCTTTTCCCGTTCGTAGTTATTTTTGGCTTATAAGTTTCTCGCGTACCTCTAAACCCCAACAACTATAGATTTGTTCAATAGTTAATCTCTATGCAAACTAATACAGAGGTGATATTTTGATTGGTGTAGAGGCTGAAGGTGCTTTGGACAAAGCAAGAAAACATAAAAAGAGACAGCTTGAAGATACCCTAAAAATGGTGGTGAAGAAGAGAAAGGTATTACTCTGGTAGAGTTAGGTTTACTCCTTTACCCCACAGTACTCCCAGCTTATGATTTGACATCTCTTGTCTTCTTATTCTTTTGTCTTCACAGGAATATGAGGAGAAAAAGAAGGAGCAGGGAGAGGCCACAACGTCTGTTATGTTCAGGTGAATAATCACTCTATTCGGTTACTTTTTATGTTTCTCTATAAGCATTGGTTGTTAAGATGTCATCAGCTTTCTACTAGGTGTAACCTGTTCTTCTCTTCTATGCAGTCATTTACCCCCTCAACGAAGAACAACCGGTGAAGAGGATGAAAGATCAAAGGACTTAAAACCTGAGGTACTTAGTTTGTCTTCTTTCTAATCCCTACTTGATTTCGAAACTTCCCTCATTTTTCTGCATATCATGACAGGACTCTGTTTATTATCACCCTACTTTGAACCCAACTGGTGCACCACCTCCCGGAAAGCCACCAATGTATAATTCATCAATAGGTACTCTCTTTTGTTAATAATGCTTCTTACATATCGAAACAATCCTTTTTCTTACTTCTTTTTTTTTAATCGTAAAACGGATTTTTTTTCCTAACGTTTTTCAGGACCTAGAATCTCCTCTGATGGTGCTTCATCTAGTGGTGCTGCATTGTCTTCTAATACCGAGTCAGAAGATTCAGCCTTAGTTGCTCCTCCACTTCCTCTTCTACCGGATGGGAGCAATGCTTTATCTGCTTCTTTGCCGCTTCCACCTCCACCTCCTTTGCCACCAACTACAGGCCTTACTTTACCCCATCAACCATTTCCACCACCGCCTCCGGGCCCCCCTCCAAAAGAGCATGATCTGGTTCGACCTCCTCTTCCTCCACTTCCTCAGTCTTCCCAACCGCCTCCTCCTGGTATAATTGGAAGTGAAGGCGATGGTAGATTCCCTGAATCATCAAATCAAACCTTTGACGAGCGCAAGGTAAAACCTCATTCTGTTATCGATAGCTGTCTTAAATTGGTGTAATTGACGTGATTTCGTGTATTAGATGGAGAAAGATTGAAAAACTTGATTACATTCTTTTCATCTCCATTGTGCAGAATGCTAATATAATATCCGTCCCTCCTCCCCCACCACCTGGCCTTCCTAAGCCTCCAAGCAACGAATCTGAGAGTGGTCCATCAGAATCTAACGCGAGTAGTTTTCAAAACGCTAACCTCTCTAAGATGGTTGCACCACCACCACCACCACCACCTTCACATCAGCAACATCAATCAACATTTGCAGGAGCTGCTGCTTCACTGACTAATTTTCAACCTGATGTTCTTCTGCCTCCAGGAATGTTGCGTTTTCCACCTCCACCACCTCCACTCGATATGCATCCTCATCTTCCCGGAATGTTGGGTGGTCATCTAATCCCCAGGCCACCGTATGGCCCACCACCTGGACCGCCTCCTATGATGAGACCACCACTTCCACCAGGACCACCACCGTCTAGTTTTCAAGACGGTCAAGCAATGATCAGACCGTATGTACCAAACAAACCATCTTATGTTAAGTCCGCTGCTCCCACTGTTGTCAGGAGACCACTCGCTCAACACACACCTGAGCTAACATCCATGGTGAGTTATAGACATGAATTCACTACGCCTTTTTGGTAGATCTCATGTCAATTCTGTGCACTAGGTCAAACGGTTTATTTGTTGTTATTGATCTGCAGGTCCCTGCCTCGGTTCGGGTCAGAAGAGAATCAGCAGCTGTAACTAAACCAAAGCCAAAGACTTCGATAGCCACGAACTTGAGTTTCACACCAAGAGCTATGGCTTCCACTGCACCAGTGAAGGTAGAGTCAGCCAAGACATCTTCAGCTTCAAAACCACAGAGCATTGATGATTCTTACACAGCTTTCTTGGAGGACATGAAAGCTCTTGGAGCACTTGATGGATAGATTTTGGACTTAAGGTGTTAAAAGACAAAGTTATTGTTCGTGTTGTTGGATCAAATCTTGGAGAAGTAAAGATTGTTCTTTGAACATACACGCTACCAGTTTTGTGTTAAGTACCAATTCGAGAAAAAATAACTCGTCTCTTTGAGTTTGGAGCAATACATTGTTTGAAAACATTAGCGAAAGTAGAAATGCTATAGTATTAAAGAGAACAACTGAACAAGAGAACATGTGGTTGAAAATTCTTACCAATAAATTGGTAAGAAATAAGACCAATAATTGATTTCAATTTTCCCTTTTTGGAGGGTATTCTTGATCAATGCGATGTGCTTAAATCGATTTCTTGTTCTTCTGTCATTTATATATTATTGTACCTACTTCCTTGTCACTGCGGCAAAAGATTACGAGATCATTCGGTATTAGAAGAAACCAATTATCCAAAGAACTAGATAATAATAAGAGACATCCACAGATTTCTTTTTATTTTTATTAATGAAAAAAAAAGACAATACCATAACTTGTATTCGAAACACACATGTGCCGATGTACGGATGTCTAATTGGGATGATGTCATGATGGTGTAAGATTTTTTCTAGGTCAAGATTCAAATAAGACTTGAGATGAGAGACAAAAATTTGGAAGTGGGTAATACGGAATGGTCCAGATCCTGTATGGCTGTATTCATTAAATTAAGTTAAAATTTGGTATCCTTTAGTCAAAAAGGAAAAAGCAAATTCTTATCAGCGTGCGATAGTGATACATATAAAGAAATAGTGTGTGATTATAACCATAAGATTTTTAAGATTAAAAAATTTACGTCAAATATCTCAACACCTAACACCACAGATACATAGCTTGTATGCTTTCATTAATTTGCATTATTTTCTTATTCATACATATTTACATTGAGAACGCATTACACTATATAATATAGTATATAAGGTAATTAATCTACGACTTGTTTTACTTTCGCCGCCGCCGAACGAGAGGAATCACTATGTGCAAATCCACATGGAAGCAACTATCAATATCTAATAAATCAAGTGGTGATGATTTTTTTCTCAACAAACAAACAAATGAATTTTGAAAACCTTGCAAAGTGTTTAGTTGGAGTCTAAAATACAAACTTCATCTTCTTATTATTATACAAGTTGTTCCGTCATCTTGATGGACAATATATATTCCTCTCGTATAATTTGTCCCATCTAATAACCGTGGTTGATGAGTGCTTTGTACTCTGGTAATTTCATTTTCATCACTCTAAAATTCACATGACACAGTTAAAATTCTCAAAATGTCTAAAAAGCCAAGTAGAGCTCTTTAATACCTTCTAGAATGTATTCACCATAACCAAATTAAAATATCCTATATGATAAGATGTAGACTATTTCAAAAGTCCAATGCGTTCATTAATGAAAAAATGTCCATGCGGTTGAATAAACTAAATTGTCGTAAAGTAAGTGAGAAATGGGGAATGCAATTAAGTGAAAATGTCAAGAAGGAGATCCAAGTCGCCACTTGTAATTTGCATTTTTTTTCGCGCTCGCGGCTACTTTAATTTTAACCCCCCCCCCAACTAGATCCTTTGACATGGCTTAATTTGAATTTATCCCATTAATTTATATGTATTTAAATTCCTACGTCAAATTTTAAAATATTGTTTAAATAATTTTATTCTACATATATATATATATACATTTCTATAAATTTCTTTATTTAAAAATACCCAAAAATTAAAGAATATTTTATATATTTCTAAAGAGATCAATACTATAATAGAATAATCTAATATGTTATATTTAAAAAGTATATCTTATATAATTCACTAATTATAAGTTTAGAAAATTCGATTTCGCGAGGCCTATAATATATACTTGTAGGCTTGTAGCCTATTGAAACTTTTTGGGTTAATTGTATCTAATTGTCTTGCATACTATTATACTTATTCTCATTATGAACATATTATAGGCTATATATTTATAGCTGGTTAAAACTAGTCAAAGAAAATAAAATAAAAAAACTCGTTAGAACTGCAAATTGGAAATAAAAGTTCGTGGACCATGATTCAATCTGCTCCGATATGGCCCGCTTTGATATGTAGAGTGTAGACTATAGCTTTATAGTTGGCTCTAAGTGAACGACGGATTTTACAGTATAATCGTCGATCGTAGTGGGTTGTTCAAAGGTCGTCTTTGATATTTGATCATCTCACTTTTAAAGCTTTTAGTAGGTTTGCATATATTGTATATAGCGTATTCATAAAATTGAGTTTATGTTTGTGAGTTAAGAGTTTTTGTCTGAGAGGAGGAACTTACAAACTTGTTCTATAGTTCTACTACTTGGGTCAAAAAATTCGTTATGATGAATCGTTCATGTCAAAAAACAAATGTTCAAAAAATTTAGACGATAATCACTAAGTTTTTTTCTTCTTCTTATCAGTGGGCAATAATTGATCAGCGTTAAGTCGACTACTATTACTTTGCGAACCGGTTAATGTAAATCCTATTCAAAATCACTGCAACAGTGTATCAATGGACGTCTTAGGACTAATAATCGTATAGACATGCGATTTTTAGGACACAGAAAAATAAAGTTGCGTCTTCTATGACATAATTTTCTTATGAAAGAAACTTTATTAAGCGGGTGGGAAAAAATAATTGCGGAGCAACATAAAAAGTTAATAATTGAAGGTAATGATGAAAATGTTCACATGGACGACTAAATTGACCCAATGTTCATGTTAGGTAATTTAATATTCCACTAAAGTTTTAATATGGAGGAACATAAAAAGATAATAATTGAAGGTAAAGATGTAAAATGTTCCAGTTTCTTTTTAAATTCATCATCATAATTCATAAATAAGTTAGAAAAATTGGAAATTGATGTCACATTTTGCCAAAATCAAACTTCGAGAACAGGGTTGACATTTTTTTTTTATATCCAATCACACTTTATGTTTGAGATAGACAAATTAGCGTAACCGTCTCACCCTATCCAAGAATTTATTCAATTCTCTCTTTAGATTTCTTTATTTCTTTTGACAAAAAATTCAACGTCTATTTCGTATTTAGACACCACTATGTTCCGACTTCCTACCACATATATATATATATATATACATATATGTGTATAGCTTTGGGTCTCGTGTGAGAGGGAAAGAGAAAGAGTTTTGTTGTTGTTGCATAGCTCAATGATGGCGAAGACGAATCAAGCCATCACTGCCTTCTTCAACCTCTGTTTCCTTCTTCTGCTTCTACTCTCTGCAACAATTTCTCATCCTCTTTGCTCAGATTCAAGTAAGCTGTCCCTTTTCTTTCTAGCTAACAAAGTGTTCATGTCGTTTTGTGTTTTAAGTGTTCTTGTGTTCATGTCGTTTTGAGTTTTCGTCTTTATTGTCAGAGACTCGAGTCAACACCAACGAGACGCTTCAGTTCTGCGATTCCTACTCAGGACGAACTTGCTGCGATTCCAAAGCTGATCTAGAATTGCAGAATCGCTTCAACTCCATGAACATCTCTGACACAAATTGTTCTTCCCTTCTCAAATCCATTCTCTGTGCTGTAAGTCCCATCGAATTTCCTCATTAAATCAACAAAATCTAAAAACCCATTAAAAAAGGATCCATCTTTTCACTTACCCATTTGCTTGAATTTAAGATTCTCATAAGCTAGATGTTTCAAATCTTGAAGTAGTATAGTCTGTTTGAACTTTGAAGCTATTTATTCTGAATCTCTGAGTTTCTGTTTCTCAGAAATGTGATAAATTCTCAGGACAATTGTTTGGTGAAGAAAATTCTCCAATCCCGATTCTCTGCAACTCAACTTCTCAAGACTTATGCTCGAAGCTATGGGATTCATGTCAGAACATCTCCATTGTCTCTTCTCCCTTTAGTCCCACTCTCCAAGGCGGCGCTACTTCGCCTTCAACCTCCTCCAATTCATCGACATTAACCGATCTCTGGAAATCCCAAACCGAATTCTGTACCGCCTTTGGTGGACCATCTCAAACCAAAAACAACGTCACCAAATGCTTCAATGGTAAACCGGTTAACCAAAACACTGATACTGATGATTTAAAGCCACCTAAAGGAATATGTCTCGAGAAGATAGGAACCGGGTCTTACCTCAACATGGTGGCTCATCCTGATGGCTCTAACCGGGCTTTCTTCTCTAACCAACCCGGTAAGATCTGGTTAGGTACAATACCGGATCAAGACTTAGGTGAACCGATGGAAATCGACGAATCAACTCCTTTCGTCGACATAACCGATCAAGTCAGTTTCGATACGCAGTTTGGTATGATGGGAATGGCGTTTCACCCTCGGTTCGCAGAGAACGGGCGGTTTTTCGCGTCTTTTAACTGCGATAAAGTCAAATCTCCTGGATGCTCTGGTCGTTGTGCTTGCAATTCTGATGTAAATTGTGATCCTTCTAAGCTCCCTAAAGACGATGGCGCGCAGCCTTGTCGTTACCAGACCGTCGTGGCTGAATATACTGCGAACGGTACTTCCTCGAGCCCTTCAACGGTAAGTTTGAAACAAAAAGATTCGAGATTTGATTTCAATGAAAATCTGAGTTTCTTGGAGATCAAGATTCTAACAAAGATTGTTGCATTGCTTATGTGTGTAGGCAAAGACTGGTAAGGCATCTGAAGTGAGGAGGATTTTCACTATGGGACTTCCGTATTCGTCATCTCACGGTGGTCAGATTCTTTTTGGGCCTGACGGATATTTGTATCTCATGACTGGTGATGGAGGAGGAGTTTCAGATACTCACAACTTTGCACAGAACAAGAAGTCGTTGCTTGGCAAAATCTTGAGGCTTGATGTTGATGTTATGCCAAGTTAAGTGACGAAATCAATTGCCCAAATTGTATCCTTAAAGTCTGGATTCGGTGTTTTTATTCTTAACTTTCTGTGATAAAACTCTGCAGGCGTATCTGAAATCTCTCAGCTTGGTTTATGGGGAAACTACTCTATCCCAAAGAACAATCCTTTCCAAGGCAATGAAGATCAACAGCCTGAGATTTGGGCTTTAGGACTGAGAAATCCGTGGCGTTGCAGCTTTGATTCCGAAAGACCTGATTACTTTTTGTGTGCAGATGTTGGAAAGGTTTGTTTTTCCTACGGTTTAAGCGTCCAAATCTGTGATGATGCAGAGTTTCTTACAAAAAGATTGTTGTGTTAAAAAATGTAACAGGATACATATGAAGAAGTTGATATCATAACAATGGGTGGAAACTATGGCTGGAGAATTTATGAAGGACCCTATGTTTTCTCTCCGTTATCGCCTTTCGGAGAGAATGTTTCTGCGGTTTCGAACCTGACATTCCCGATTCTCGGTTACAACCACTCTGAAGTTAACAAACATGAAGGATCTGCTTCCATCATTGGAGGTTACTTCTATCGATCCAACACTGATCCTTGCTCTTATGGAACGTAAGTCAACCTAAGCCTTAAACCATAAACCACAAATCCTAAACCCCAAATTCTAAATCCTCAAACCGTTTTGTTTCAGGTACTTGTATGCAGATCTTTACGCAAACGCGATGTGGGCAGCGATAGAATCACCAGAAGATAGCGGAAACTTCACGAACTCTCTAATACCGTTTAAATGCAGCGAGGATTCACCGGTGAAGTGCACGGCGGCTCCAGGAGGAGCTAGCTCAGGACCTGCAGTTGGTTACATCTACTCTTTCGGACAAGACAATAACAAAGACATACATTTGCTCACGAGCTCTGGTGTGTACCGAATTGTTCGTCCTAGTCGTTGTAACTTTGCTTGCTCCAAGGAAAACACCACTGCTTCTACAGGAAAACGGAGCCCTGCTGGTGCTGCGCCTGCTCCCCAGCCTTTACCTTCTTCTGCAAGAAAGCTCTGTTTCTCTGTGTTTATGTCATTGTTGTTGTTATTGTCGTCGATGTGTTTGAGTGTCTGAAAAAAAAATAAGAACTTTTCATAAAAAATTTAGATTTAGGTGGTCCAAAAGAGAATTCTATTAGGGGTTCTTAAAAAAAAAATAATAATAATAATTGGTTCTTAGAAAAAGTCGAAAGAAAAGAAAAAAGTGTTTTGTTTTTTTTTTTTTTTTTTTTTTTTCTCGTCCAAATTAACATAGAGCAGACACGTAGCACATAAGAGTCGGTTTTTGTGTTTCTTAATTAAAAACTGTATCTAATCTTTTTAACATTTTTTTGATTATATAAATTCTAAAAAACGCTCTAAGAACTCTTAGAGTTCTCAATTAATTATGTTCTTAGAAGCATAACAAACAAAAAAAACTCCNATCATGGTCTTAGTTCGTCACTGTTAGGGCTCATGGATCTAGGGTTTTCGAAATGGGAATCGTGATTGTCAGAGAACTGAGAGGAACAAGATGATGACTGCTAGTTTACTATTTTACCCTTATTATTAAAATATTTATTCTTCTTATGAAAATAACATTAAAGCTCGACATCAGGTATTCAGGTTCTGACTAAAGTGTTTTTTTTTTTAACATCAGGTTCGGACTAAAGTGTCCTTTAGTTTTTCTTCTTTTTTTGCTTTTTGAACTGTATTTATTTATTTTTCATTAAACCGATGCCAAAAATTCTTCAAGCGGAAAACAAAAAGTAAAATAAAATACTGAAAATAGAAAATTCCAAAATATGTTTTTTTTTTTCCAACAATTCCAAAATATTCAAAAATCACAAAACATAAAATTGAATATTTGACAAATTCACAAAAATCACGTCTTCGAAATAGTATAGAACAAGTATAATAAATGTAGTCTGGCACCTTGTAGTCGAGTGGTAAGGAAACGGAGTTGGGAAGCCAATACGTGTTCAATCTACGTAGTGCGCGAAACTCCAACACATTGCTTATAGAAATAAAAAGGTCTATCCGTAAACATGCACATCTTCCATGAATTAGTCTTGCCCCCTTTGTATAAAAATAATAATAATAATAATAAATGTAGTGTATATAACATGTTAAAGGAAAACGGAGCCCTGTTGGTGCTGCGCCTCCTCCCCAGCCTTTACCTTCTTCTGCAAGAAAGCTCTGTTTCTCTGTGTTTATGTCATTGTTGTTGTTGTCGTCGGTGAGTTTAACGGTCTTAGATCGCTGATTTTGTTATTGTTTCAAAATCTGATTTGTGATTGCTTATACTAGAAGGAAACACATAAAGATCAATACAAAATTTAAAACCCATAAGATGGACCAAGTAGCAAGCACCAGAATCTTGATATGACTCTAGTTTCTAGAACTGATCTTGAACTGCAGAATATTTTCCATTCCACAAACTTCTCAGTCCCAACTTGTTCTTCTCTATACTCCCATCCAAGAAATATTGTTCACTTTTTGTATTTCCTCAAAGAAATGAACATTCGCTTAGGTTCAAATCTTGAAACCCAGCACAAAAAGAAGGGCTTTTCTCTTGAAATTTTGGTACGGAAAATTCGTTGGTTAGGTGAATAGTATATGATCTGTGTAAAGCTATTGAATTCTGATCTATGAGCTAATTTTGTTCTTACGGTCGCATGAATGTTATCAATTCTAAGTCGGTGCTCCTCATTCAAATCGCAACCACACACCGGGAAATGAACATCTAAAAACAGATATCGCAAGCAGGCGGGGGAAGGCCTCTCACGGAAAAAAAACGGGCCAACAGTTGGGCCTAGCCTATGAAGATTTATGGTGTAACATCTAACATGTCAGACTCAGAGCATCTCCCCTTGTGTATACTGTATTTACCTTCTTCTGTAAGAAAGCTCTGTTTTCTATGACATCACCTCTTTGTTATTTCTCTATATACTGGTTTTTATGTGGCCACATTGTTTTAGTTGATGTTAATTGCAGATCTTATGGATATTTTGTTGTTGTTGGAAAGCATGAGTTACTTAGTGAGAGATAGGTTATATATATTGGATGATAAAAACCTTGATTAGGGTGAATACAAGCAGAGAGTAGATAATCAATTCATATAAACTAAACAAACTGACACAAGCAGATAGATGATTAAGAAGCAAACTAACGAAACCGACACATCTTCATTCTTCATAATCCTGCCTCCCTTCCTTCCTCTTGAGTAAATCAAGCACCATAGTAATGATTCCTAAACAATATATATAAAGCCAACAATTCCCACTCAAATAAATACACAAACTGGTCCAATGAAAACTCAAAAGTCATGTTTTGAAAACACCTTACCAATCAATGTCAACTACATTCAGATCGACGTAGGTGTCACAGAAACCCGCTGGTTTTGGAATATAGGGAAGATCCGTACTGAAATACTGCCGTGAAATGGAACGTAGATACAGACCGTGTGCTCTCTCCAGCTCTGGAGCGATTTCAATCCGGGCCTCATGTCTGTTTTTGAAAAGGAATTTGAAAGCCAGCCATAATTGCTTGTCGTTATATATAGTGAGGCACTCCATTTGCCTCACCATTTGAGTTACTTCTCCAAAGCGTCGACTCTTGGTCCAGTTATCTGCCATAAGAGCATTGTTGACAGAAACGTACGGACATAGCCTATTGTCCACTGTACGCTTCCTCGACTCTTCAAACTCCAATTCGGCAACTCTCAAGTCGTCAAGGATAGTCCATGTACAAGCGACTGCAGATGTAAATGTTAGACCCACATCGCCCCATGGAAGCAACGATACCATCTTTCTTTTTTTTCTTATATGCTTTTTTGGTGTGAGATGAGATTTCTTTCTTTTCTTGATATGAAGAGATGAGATTCCTCTCATTATGTATATACGAGTAAAGAATCTAACTGATTGAATAAAACCAAACTGTGTTCGAAAATAGGAGAATCTTCGTTATGAGCCCAGATGAGCAAACAGAGACTTCTCGTCCATTTCAAGCTTAATTCGTCAGAGGAAGATGATGACTGCTAATTTACTATTGTACCCTTATTATCAAAAAGTATTCTTCTTATGAAAAAATAAAGTTAAAAGCTCGACATCAAGTTACCCAGGCCGAATAGGCCGGAGCTATCATTTTGAGTGGGCCTGTAGTAAACTTTGTTAAATAAACAAACAAACAAAATGCCGACGAAGAAAATAAAAAGTAGATGATGTTAAAAAAAAAAGGTAAAATTTTGAAAACATAATAATCAAAAATCAAAAATCACAAAACATTAAACATAAAAAATTGAATATATGACACTTGTTAAAATTTAATCGATTAACTAACACGTGTTTCGCAATCTAACTAATTAGAATTCTGTCACTTGCAATATTTTATATAATAAGAATTCAAAACAGTGGCAGAGCCACGTGGAGAGGTGAGGTCAACTGACCTCTACATATTTTGAATTTTTCTTTACAATTTTAAAGTAAAATTAGGTGAAATGATTTAGAAAATATATATTGACCCTCTTAATTTATCTTCGAATCTAAATTGACCTTTTTATTTTATTTTTCTTTTATTATGCAGTGTATTCATAGTCATTAATTTAATCTATAGTATAAAATATTAGATATTAATATATCTAATATATGGTAAGTAAAATACTTCTGACCCCTATAGAAATTATATCTAGCTCCGCCACTGATTCAAAATATATAATCTTTTATTATAAATCAAATATCCAATAGTACATTTAAAAAAGGCAATTCTAATATTTCCAAAATTTTAAAATTCAAATTCTTATTAGTAATGCAAAGAATACATATGCTACCATTTTTGTTCTTTCCTTTTGCTTACAAAATTTGTTATAAAATTTCAAAACCATATAATTACCACACAAAAAAAAGCTTCCAACTTTTAGTCCGAATCGTCTTTTTATGTTCCCTTTATAATGTTTAGTTTCCAATTATCAAGTTTGTAAATTTTCTTTTCTAGTTTTTACTGTTACTTTTTTTGTTTATATATTTTTTTAACAAGTGTTGCACTCTATATACAGAATACAGACATACAGTACATTCCAAATCTTACGAATTATAGAAATCACGATTTCCTTATATGTTATGAATTATTAACTATTTATTTTCCTTTTTTGCCAACTTATAAATATTTTTTTACGTTCTTAATTTTGATATATTATATAAAATAATATACCCGACCGATACTTGTTTATACTATTTCGGAAAATATAAATAAATAAAAACAGAAACTAACCATACGAATACGATCATATGCTATATTCGAGCGTTATATAGTTATCGGTGTTCCACGTTTAGGTTTACAAAAAAAAAAATTAAAAACCGTGTCATGACGAGTGAAAAAGAAGAGAATGATTTTAAGACCTCACAATCTCCGAAACGCAGTTGCTGCCGTGAAATCACAGCCGATGATATCAATATCCCTCTTGATCTAACGTTGGAGATACTCAAGAAACTCCCGGCCAAATCACTTGTGAGGTTCCAATGCGTCTCGAAGCAATGGTCAACCATTATCGGATCCCGTAAAGATTTCATCGACTCGATCGTGACTCGTTCTTTGGCTCACTCGCCTCGTGATAATCTCCACTTCATCTTCCACCACTGCTCCCTGCCTGAACCTTTCTTCATCTTCTCATCTACTTACCCTCGCAAATATCACGCAGTATCAATCCCTAGACAATGTCAAGACGATGATCTGTTCGAGTATCAATACGTTCGCGGCTTGATTTGTTGTCGTTCGTCGTTAGTCTCTCGTTTGGTCATGATATACAACCCTACCACAAGGAAATCATTTCCTTTACCCGAGATCGAATCTCCAAGTAGTAGCATCAACTTTTTCTTTGGGTACGACCCTGTCATGAATCAATACAAAGTAATGTGCGTGAGTAATGGGTTAGAAGAGTCGGAGCATGTTTGTCAAGTTTTTACATTGAGAGATCCAATGAAGAAATGGAGGAACATCCGAGGTATGGGAGATCACTCTCCAATCATTAGAGGGGTACACATTAATGGGACTATCTACTACGGAGCAAAAACACTTACAAGGTCCGAAAATCGTACAATATATAGTGGTGAAGCTATGTTGCTGAGTTTCGACTTTAGGTCCGAGAGATTTGATCAGATTAAAGCTCCTAAAGTAGTGACAGATAGCCTTAGGAATCCGACTCTGGTAAACTACAAAGGGAAGTTAGGATGCTTATGTTGCAACAACGGTGCAGAGATGTGGATTATGGAGAATGCTGAGAAACAAGAATGGTCGAATACTATCTTTTGCTTGCCTGATAATCCGTTCAAGGGTTTATTGTGTCACCGCTTTTCGGGGGTCACTTTAGGTGGTGAGATATTTATACTCCAACTTACATATGGCCCTGATGACCCTTTATATGTCTACTCTTATGATCCAAAGCAAAACAGTTTTAGAAGAACTGAAATCCAAGGTACTACTACACCGCATAGCGATCTTACGCTTATAATAGGTGTGTCCGATCATGTTGAGAATACAATGTGTTTGTAAGATTCGTTAGAACTCAACCATTACGGGGACTTGGGATCTAGAATGACACATCTCTGGAGTAGAAGCGATTCTGCAGTTCAAGATCATCTTTGGTGCCTCTTATGGGTTTTAGATTTTGTATTCCATCTTATGGGTTTTAGATTTTGTATTGATCGTCATGTGCTTTCTTCTAACATAAGCAATCATAAAATAGTTTTTGAACAATATCCATAACAACTGTAACAAAACAGAGTTTGAAACAATAACAAACCATCATCATTCTAAGACTATTTCGTTTCGGATATTAGACACAAATAGGCCATATATAGCTAGATCATTAATTTACCATTTGACCACGCTATTTGGCAAGAATTAAGGATAAACAAGTAAATCAAAAAGTGTCACATTTGTGTGTCAATTACTTGGTTTACCTTTTAAAAGAAAAGATAAATCCAAAATATTTTAATATGATTAATACATATGCGATTTGACTCCGGAATCTGCTGGAGGAATGTTACAAGCAGAGCAAACACATTGTCCGTTGACACATTTTCTGAAAGTACAGCTAGGACAATGATCATAGCATACATTTTCGTTGTTGCAAGGCCCTCCTCGTTGCGGTCTTATTATATCTCTAACTTTTGCTTCTCCCTCCAAAGCTTTAGCTACCCATAAACCTATATATACACATAAAAGAGTATGCGCAATATTACTAATTAAAATGCATGATGCACCAATTATTTTGTTTTATTAAAAAAAATATGATGTACTTGTATTTGAAATGGTAACGTACGTTAAAACAAAACTAGTTTTTGAAAAGAAATTGATGATTTTTAAAAAAAAATTAAAAGTTGAAAGAGAGACTCACATGAAAAAGACAACAAAATGGCAAGACTACGTTCCTCAATACCATTTTCTCCATTTTGATAATATTGATTACAATATGCAAACACACAAACACATGCACACACATATATATATATATATATACAAAAAAAAAGAATAAAAATATAGATATATATGTATATAATATGAGGTGATTTTTTTGTCAAAAATACACAGTTGTACATATAATATATATTAAATGTATGACTTAAGGATATGTTAGGATTAGGACAAAAGGTAAAACAAATAATTCATCTAATCAAATTGATTATATCTAATTATTTTATAATATCTATCTATAAAAGAAGATTATACATATATATATATATGTATTTTCAAACTTTAAAAGAAGATTATAAATATATATATATATATATATATATATTATTATTTTTTATTCTAATAAATTTATTACATATGATTAAAATTCATTTAACCATATATTGTAACTTATAAGCCCATAATTGAATCAATGGTAATTTGTTATTGGGCCACACTTCATTTGATTACCTAAAGGCCCAGTTAATACATAATAGTATGCTATAAAACATTGCGACACAATAATATTTATGTTCTCGCTAATCTATTCTATTAATTGTGGGTTTCGATAAAAGATTATTGCTTTCTCTGTAAGTTTGCATAATTGAATATGAAATTACCAACCTGGTTTAAAAGAACCAAAGGTGAACCATGTTCAGATCCTTTCGAGAAGTGAAATGATTTAGATATCACTTTAATTTTTTCTCTCTTCTTTGTTGCGTCTCTCGTCTCCGACCGTCAGAATCTCCGCAAAACCTAAACACCAAATATTTGTTCCCATATCGATTTTGACTTGTTCTATTTTTGAAGCCTCTTTTTCATTCAGCGTGTCTGTTGTCGGGATGTTAGTTTATACTCGGATCCTATAAAACATGATTACTAAAACGCGATTATTGGGTAATTGAACGCAAGTCACGAATTTGGAAGAGTTTAATAGTTTGGGTTGTCTAATGAAGACATTAATAAGCTTGTGTTGTAAAATTAAAAGCTAGAAAGTTTGGGAGGGATCGAATGTGGGTAACTTGGGGGTGTAGCGAAATGTTTATTATCATTATCTTGTCATCCAAATTTGAATAACTATCAGAAATACAGTTTACATATGAGAGTTTACAGGAAGATTTAGTTGTGGAGGGTTACAACGAGTACAAACACATTGATTGAAAATACATTGTGTGATATCACACCCCGGACAATGAGTATGACAAATATTGTCGTTGTAGCAAGACCCTCCACGTTGAATCGTTACATCTCTCATTTCTCCACTAATTCTTGCTTCTCCCTCCAATGCACCTATATATGATACATTTAGGTTTCTTATAACAAAGCCAAAGTAACCCACGAGGCCATACAGTATTTCAAAACATAATGATTATTTTAAATAATAAATTATGATCAGATAATAATTAATATATATATATATATATATATTTATATATATTGTATTTCTATGAATTTAAATGTTATAAACTACATTATTTTTTAAAGTATAAATGAATATTTAAAGTCAAACTATATTAAAAAAAAAACAGATAAAACTTGCATTTGGACATCAGTTGTCATGTAAAAAATAAAGACCATTATGAAAATTGAAAATGCGATGAATTAAAATCGAAAGCTGTGAAAGTTGGACTCACATGACAGGGACAACAAGAAGGCAAGAAGCACAACTTTCGTGAACACCATTTTCTCCATTTCTGATAGTATTGATACTCATCATGCAAACACATTCTTCATATATTTATATACAACTGTACGTATAAGATAAGCTGATTTCTTTCTAATTAAGAATATACAATATAATTACTTATAGATATTGCAACGGCAGTTTTAAGGCAGGAGATTTGGAAGATTCTTATTGATTTTGACATGAAATCTCCATAGTTTTTACTTTCGAAAGAAAAAATCTCGGGTTAACAAGTTTGACAATCGATTCAGATATTCTAATCATGATTTTTTATTTATCTACATAAATATTTAATCATATAACTGATATTTCAAAAACTTCCTAAAATCAATATAGATATTTTATTCTGAAAATTCGGACAATCGTTACATTCAATATTTTGGTTAGAACAAAAGAGTAAACGTAAGAGACCATTATTTTTGTTTTTGCGCTCTCATACTTTCCAGTGGAAATAATGCAGTTTATATGAATTACTACATTCAATATTTCTATGAATTTATGGTGGTCTAGTGGTTGAAGGATTTACTTTCGAACGAGCAATACCAGAGGAAACAAAACTAAAAAAAAAACTAAAAAAAAATTATATTGAATTCACGCATATGCAAACACAGACGGTTTTCTAGCGTTAATTAGGTTTAAACCTGGCTCAATTGTTGGTTTTTGATTCAATTTCCTTTGGTTTAGCATATGTAAACTCGCCTCTTTCATTTTTGGAATTATTTTTGCTCCAACTCCACTTGCTATTAGTCACTCCGCCTTATCGCGTTGGACCCCTTTGTGGCAGTTCCTCGGCACATACTTCGTCGTCTTTGTGAGTAAATTCATGAAATTGACATTCAAGAATTTACACTAGAAAAAATGCCTATGGGATACGTTTGTGGCTGCGGACGGGTTCGTTGTTGGTGGAGCTCTTGCCATATTTGTTGGTATTTTGGTACCGATCCAGTTTGTAAGGATAGTCGCATTCATTTTCGTCATAACCTTGGAAACCATATTGGTTATCTTGTTTTGGTAGAACGATGACTTTGGCAATCATCTTCAAACCACGATTTCTCTTTGGGCGATTGTGCTTCTTGTGGTCGTTGCCATAACGGTGCAAACAATGGTCAAATATTTTGCGTAAGTCTTTTCTGTCAATCTTCAATCTTGGGCAACTGATTGTTCTTTAGTAAAGATTCATAATTTTTTTGTTTTTTTTTGTTTTCATTTGTAAGGTTTAAGGCTGGAGATTTGGAAGATTCTCATCGATTTTGACATGAAATCTCTATAGTTTTTACTTTTCGAAAGGAAAAATCTTGGGTTAACAAGTTTGACAATCGATTCAGATATTCTAATCATGATTTTTTATTTTTCTACATAAATATTTAATCATGGAACTGATATTCCAAAAACTTCCTAAATTTAGGTTCTGAATGGAAGAACTGTTTAGTTACGAAGATTCAGACAATCGTTACATTTAATATTTTAGTTAGAAAAAATAACTAAGACCATTAATTTTGCTTTTGCGCTCTTATAGTTTCCACGATGTAATAAGATTCATCTGTACTAATCTCAATAAGAGATTAATTTAGAAAAAGAGAATAATTTTACGTAAAATGATATCAAGAGATAGCTTAATATTGGTCTCATAGTGAAAATTTGAGGCCCAACATTATTACTGTTGTAAATTTATTATTATTATTTTTTCATCGAAAATAATACTACTGTTAAATTTCAAGTGTAAATTTTAAACAAATTTAATCATGTGATTTTTATTATTATTCTGGTCAGGATTCAATCATGTGATTAGTTTTTTGATTTGGTAAACTTTAATCAGATCGTTAACCGGTCTAACTGGCCAGTCGATCCGGTTTATTGAGCCGGTCCTTTCTCCGTCGCTAACGCAGGTTCCATCTGATCTGAGTGCTTGTATTTTGCCCGAAATCGATTTGATTTGATGGAAATTGTCTCTTTTTTTTGTTAAATAGAAACAAAATCCTAATAAACTTAGCAAACTTTTGCTTTCCAATTGGTCAGTCGATTGATTTTGTTATGTTCTAATATCTTTTTGTTTGATCGATATAGCAATGGACCTTGATGCTTCGTGTAGCATGGTTTTCTGTGGGAAATCCTCTGTGGAAACTGAAACCGCAACGCGTTTGAAGAACAATAACGTGCTTAAGCTCTTAGATAATACCCAAGTTTCACTTTTCTTGGAATCTGAGGCTGAGACTTTGTTCAAAGATGACAATTCCTTCGATATGTCCTTGTTCATGGACTCCATTTCAACTCATCGGTTTGGTCGATTCCTCATTTGGTCTCCGCGGTTGTCTTCCACTCACGATGTTGTTTCTCCGTAAGCATCTCCCTTAATCAAACTCCTAAGGTTAGTAGTTATATTACCTTTGCGTGTTGAAATCCGCTTTTTTTAGTTTCTTACAGCAACTTCTCTGAGCTTCCTGTCGGTACAGTTTGTGTCACAGATATCCAGTTTAAGGGTCGAGGTAAGACCCTTTAACAACGTTGGATTAGATAGTACCAAGTAGAGTTGGAAAATTGAAAACCTGAAACCCTCTGATGAACATGCAGGCAGATCAAAGAATGTCTGGGAGTCTCCAAAGGGTTGTCTTATGTATTCTTTTACTCTACAAGTTGAAGATGCTAGTGTTGTGCATTTGATACAGTATGTGTTATCTCTTGCTGTAACGGAGGCAGTGAAATCTGTTTGTGACAAGAAGGTATATATTTCTTGAAGTAACCTTTTTTAACTGTCTTCTTTATCCCTTATATCAGAATTTACCTCTGAGTTTCGCTAAGTTGAAGTTAATCAATTTCAGGGTTTACCGTACATTGACATTAAAATAAAATGGCCAAATGATCTCTACTTGAATGGCGTTAAGGTTGGAGGCATTTTGTGTACCTCCACATACCGATCAAGGAAGTTCAATGTCTGTATTGGTAATAGACACTACTCTTTAGAAGTTGATGCTTTGACTTGTTCTATTAGAAACAGCACTGCTCGTTGCTTTGACTTGTTCTTCGTTTAGTTTAGTAGAAATGACAGAACTGCTTCTTCTTGCAGGTGTTGGACTGAATGTGGACAACGATCAACCAACCACATGCTTAAATGCTGTACTAAAAGACCTGTCTCCGACATCAAACCTATTTAAAAGAGAAGAAATTCTTGGTGCCTTCTTTCATAAATTTGAAACATTCTTTGATCTATTCATGGACCGAGGTAAGTCTTATTATCGAGTTTTGAGCCCATAAAATCATTCTACATCATTGCACTACACTTTACAGGTTTTAAATCACTTTACAGGATTTAAATCTCTCGAGGAGCTTTACTACAGGACATGGCTTCACAGGTTACGATTATGTCTTCGACTGCATTGAAGGGTTTCTGTTATCTTAATCTGAAGTCTGAACTGATTTTGATGTTTTGTTCAGCCGAATTGTCTCTATCTAAAACTAAATGGCTCATCTTCGTCAAGTAGGATGTATCTGAAAATGCTTTTCAACTCGGCGCTATGCATTATAACATGTTTACTTGGCTAGAACGACTCTTTTTTTTTTTTACTATGTACAATGTGGTAGAACGAAATATTGTTACTTATCAATAATTACTGTTATAGTTTGGTCGAGCCTGAGCTACACATAGGGTAATCAACTATACATTCTGCTAAATATGTGGCTCTTATTAACTTGTGGATGATAGGATTCTCTTAATATATTCTGACATTGAGTTTTGGGGATACAAACTTTAGCGTGTATTACACATGTGCAGCGAGCAAAAAGTGATTGTCGTAGAAGAACTCGAGGACCAAGTTGTTGAAAATGTTGTGACTATTCAGGTAGGATTGGTTTACAGTTAAGATTCTTATGCTTTCTTCAAACAGTATCAAATACAACACTTTTGTATCTCTCTAAAATTTCCAGGGTTTGACTTCTTCGGGATATTTGTTGGCTATTGGAGATGACAATCAAATGTATGAGCTTCACCCTGATGGAAATAGGTAAATTTTTCGAGCATTTGTTAATCGAAAATTGAATCGTGTAATGGATAAACATTGCATATACATGTTGAAACTAATATGGAGTAATCTCTGTGCAACCACAGTTTCGACTTTCTCAAAGGTCTGGTCCGAAGAAAACTATGATCCAAAGATTTCTAGCAGCACCTTCTTCTGGTGGAAGCAGCCGTTGGTTTAGCACCATGATTAGTTTCGATCATCCAAAATAAACACACACTGCTTTTTTTTTACTGCGGATCGTCCTTTTTATTCCTTTATATCCAAATCATATACTCTCTATTATCGTTTAAAATACAAAACTCTGAAAATCAATACGTCTGTGTAAAATATGAAAGACAAACCAAAATAAGAAAGGAATGAATGAATATTATTAATAAAGGATTCGACAAGAAAGAAAAAACATCTATTTTAGATTTCTTCCCCAAGATCAAGAGGATATATACTACAACCAAAGTTATATGCTATAAAATGCTACCCAAAAAGGCTCTTCGGATTAGTATATCCTCTTAAAACCCAAAGAGAAACAGAGGATTTGGTTTGTGTCATCTCATGTTGCAGCATTGAGGTTTTCCTGTCAAAACCAACTTATCCCACAAGCAAATCATCTGTCTCGGCGACTGGTAATGCGCCGTCAAGTAATTCTCTATGCAACCAAACTGACAAAACTTTAGGCTGTGAATGTAATCCACCGGTTTAGTCCCGTTGTTGAATTGTTCTACCCACATTCCTACACTCACATCTTCCATTTTGAACATCTGTAGTATCAAGGAAGAATTAGAACGAAAGAGAAAAAAAACAGAGTTATATAGATAATATATATATGCTCTGTTTTGAATTGATCATTAGGTAAAGTTGGTTGGGAAAAATTTTGTTGTGGCGTACCCTTAATTTGTGTTTCTCAAACTCTTTTACGATGAAGCGAGAGATATCGTTTGATAATATGTAGCCCGGGCCATTAGCATAAGGTGGATAGTCTTCCTCTGGCCATTCCTGGAAAAACCAAAAAAATGGAAGATTAACTTTTGAATTCAAATGAGAAACAAGCTCATACAATGATTCTCTCAGCCAATGATGATAATTTTTTACCTCATATGTAACAGCCCATTTACCCTGGCGAAGCGGTTTGTGATAATAATTGATGTTGCCAATGTACAAACTTGTATCCGCAGGTGTTTTCTTCGCTTCATTAAGAACCGCATCCACTTGTACAAATGTATCGTCATCACACTTCATGATGTATTTAGCACCAAGCTGATGAGCCTGCAAAACAGAGAATCGGGCAACTCTTTATCGATATTGAATAATTGAAAACACAGTATCAAGTGTTGATTCTTACAATCAGCCTACTCACCCCGTACTCGCAAATTGCAACTGTTTTGAGGACAACAAGGTCATAACTGTCCATGTAAGGGACTATAACTATGTCCCCAAAGAATTCAGCTTCCTTCTTTAGCTCCACATTCACTTCCTTCCTCGAGTGCTGTCCAAAAAAAAACACCGAGTTTAGCTCTTAAATCCAAACTAGATGACCAAGATCAGATCACTTGTAAACCAGTCTAAACTTACCAGTGCAACAAAGAACCGAGCCACTACTTTGGAAGATTTAACTAGTTTATGTTGCATCCACGACTTCCTCACAGCCATTCGCTCAGCAAAATGGTTACCAGCAGAAAGGATGCCAATGAACATATCAACTTGCTTATCAGGAAGTGATGGGGCTTGCCAATTGCTTGAGAGCTCAAGATACCTCTGAGGAGAAAAACTAGGGTGCGAGGTCGGGAGAGAGCCAGCGAAAACCGAGTGAACATCTATGTCCCCATTAATGGTTAAGCCAGTAGCATCCTCAAGCGTAAATCCCTTCATATAGCCAAAACAAAACCACCCACATAGACAATTATCAGTTTCACGCCAATTACTAATCAAACGACAGCAAGTTTTAAGCAAAGTCAAAACATCGCTTACAGTTCGGTAAGGGAAGGAAGTGACGTGCTTCCCATCGACACTAACATGATAACCTTCCAATCCAGCACTAAGTGTAAGCACAAAAAGCCTGTCAACTGTGAACGGAAATGGCCATTCAACAGTTACTCTCTTGCTCCGACCTATTAATCGACTAAGCCACCATGCATCCGCCTTGGTAGACTCTTCTTTAGATGTAATGCTATCATCTCGAACCCATTTCTCGCACTTAACCTGACCATCAACTACAACCATTCTCACTAATTAGTATCCCCAAGGACCCCAACACAAAAATCAAGTAAAACAACAAATGAAAGGTAAATGCTTTTGACACATAGATACTAACCAGTCTCTTCATCATCCCTAGATCTCCATCCTTCGCATCTTTGTGCTGAGCCCCATTGCATTCTATAACAAGTGTTCTGCTCAATCACAGGCTTACCACTCCAATCACCCTTAAGCCTCGGATTCAAATGGAGGATCCGAGGTGGCTCTTCACCTTCCACTGCTTTCAAACCCTGAAGCTCCAACTTAAACTGTGAAACCTTCACAGCTTCATCTCCTTCCTTCAACATCGATATCTTTGGGTCTTTCTCCGAGTGAGCAGCTCGTGGCTTTCCCACCACTGTAATGTGTGATCCGAGAGTTAATCCGCATGGAAGCTCCATAAGGTTCCCACGGTTCGAAAGATCAGACCCGGTTAAGGAAACCGAGAGAGGACACGAGCTTGACCCATGTTCCTCAGTCTTCTTCTTCTTCTCCTTTTCCAAGGCTTTTAGGGTTTTTCCAGACTCAAGCTCTTCCCATAGCTTTCGACCAACTTCCCAAGCTACCTTAGCGGATTTGTGGAGCTCCACTGACCCATCGTTGCTACTCGGGTTGAATGTTTCCGGGTCGAATTTCAACCTAGATAGGATCGGGATCCTCCTCCTTAAACCTTGAGCCGGTGCTTCCGATTCTGATTCCTGGAAAAGCAGGCTCTTCAAGGGTCGACTCGGAGCTCGCCTCTCTTGTAATTCTCGCTGGCTGTTGTGCTTCTCGGGTCGGGTTAACGGGTCCTGAGACAAGGAACTGAGCCCGGTTTTGAAGACGAAGGGGATTTCGAAAGTGATGAGGAGCACGTAGAATAACCCAACCGCCATTAGTATCTGAACCGATCTCTGCTTGCTGAGAGAGATGAACATGTCGAATTTCTCCAACCTATCGAGTTTCGATAACTTGGGCTTCCTCATTCCTAAATTAGACGGAGAATCCTAGATTTTAGAAACAGAAGCCCTAGAAACCCAAAACCAAAAGTGATGATCAAGAGGAACGGAATCTCCAAGTTCGAAAGTTCAAAAAAAAAAAATTGAGCAATCACAATGAACGAGAACAAGAATCAGAAGGGTTCGGCGAAAATTTCCAAAACCCTTGAACACGAAGAGAAAAATCAAGAACTTTCCTTTACGAAAGAAACTTCGTGGGTGAGAAAATTCTAAAAACCAAATGAAACGCAAAAGGAAAGACTTGAAGCTTCTAGAGAGAGACTAGAGACGTGTGTGTAATGGTTAGATGAAGAGAAACAGAAGCAGAGAAAAACGCGTCAGGAGGATTTGGAGAAGGAAGAGGAAAGGAAGAAGACAAGCCCTTCTCCTTCTTAGTTAGTGCCTGATGACGTCCGAATAAACCGCCGTTCTGGTCCATCTCTTTTTCGAATCTTTTTCTTCGCTTTTAAATCTCTTTCTTTTCTTCTTCTTATTTAGTTTCCGATTATGTATTAGATTCGTTGGATTTATCTTTATGGCTGGTAGAATTAAATTAATTTAAAATCCTAGATCTTTAAAAGAAAGGTAAGCCCACCAATAAAATAAAGGAAAACCGTTCGATTTTGTATCAAATTTTAAATTTTGAAAGATTTTTAAGGTTCAGGCTAAGGCTAAGGCTAAGCAATCAAAGGAGTTGTCATCATTACCGGAGACAGAAAATAATATGATTAGCTATTATATGATTTTTAAAACAAATTATAATCGATAATTAATGAACACGATTTATTTTATTTTAGTAGATACGATTATAATGAATTGATTGATGTTGTTTAAGCGGGGCTAAATTGGCCAACTGTGTAATTGTGTTACTACTGATTGCATCACCAATGAAGTCACAAAAGGACTCCTATGTTCTCATGTTATGACTTTGTCTCTCTAGTTTTCTTAATTAATCCGAAACGGAATTGTCTGTAACTTGATTTGATATGTTTCTAACTTCCATGCTTTATGCGATTTTGTTTTGGCCTGGAAAACTATTCGGTTTTAATTTTTTACAAAAAAACAAAAGTTAATCAATCTAGGCTAATCTAGATATTAGAAACAACTTATCATTGTTAAACTCGTTAAGTGTTGTCATCTAAATTTTAAGCAATATGGATGGTCTTAAGCTCGTTAATTTTCCTTCGTTTCATATTTTTCACAGTAATCTTTAGTCAGAATATTATATTTTAGATTTCGGTTTGGGGTTTAAAAACTAAGAAAAAGAAAAACGGGGCATTAGGGGAATACTGAGAAAAAGGGGGACCAAAGTCTTTTATGGGGAAATGGAAAATAGAGGAGGAGTTGGGCTTCATGTGTGACACCTTTGCATCCAGGTGTCTCCTCTTTCTCCACTTGTCTTTTCCACCTTTATTCACTCTCTCTTTTGTAACAAATATTATTATTAATCTATCGGAAACCAAAAAAAAAAAACCCTCGTTGTATTTTTTTCCACACCAATACCTGGGCTTGGACGTAATAAAACTGTAGCTTCTGTATTTTTTTTTTTTTTTTTACATTCAACTTCGATTCATATTAGATGAAAGTTAAGTACAGAAAGTTGTTACATAAGGGAAATTCAAAGTGTTCCATAAGGGAAATTCAAAGTGTTCCAAAAAATGCACATAGGCTGCAACTAAATCCTAGCTAACTTGACCATAATTATGCATTCGATATGGACGAAAAACAAAATTTTAAGGCAAATCTAGTAAATTCATCAATCAATAATGCATAACAACTCGTGGTAGAGAGCTACAGCATGACCGAAACACTATAGAGCCGTGAAGCTCCCGTCGGGTCTATGTATCTTCTCGAAGAGCCGTGAAGCTCCCGTCGGTTTTATGTATCTTTTCAAAGAGGTTTTATTTTATATTTGTTTTCCACAAATATGTGTACGTAGCTTCTTTTTTTATTAATTATGCATTCGATATGGACGAAAAACAAAATTTCAAGGTAAGCCTAGTAAATTCATCAATCAATAATATGCATAGCAACTCGTGGTAGAGAGCTACAGCATGACCAAAATACTATAGAGCCGTGAAGCTCCCGTCGGGTCTATGTATCTTTTCGAAGATCCGTGAAGCTCCCGTCGGTTTTATATATCTTTTCAAAGAGGTTTTACTTTGTATTTGTTTTCCACAAATATGCCTACGTAGCTTCTTTTTTTTTTATTAATTATGCATTCGATATGGACGAAAAACAAAATTTCAAGGCAAGCCTAGTATATTCATCAATCAATAATATGCATAGAACTCGTGGTAGAGAGCTACAGCATGACCGAAACACTATAGAGCCGTGAAGCTCCCGTCGGGTCTATGCATCTTTTCGAAGAGCCGTGAAGCTCCCGTCGGTTTTATGTATCTTTTAAAAGAGGTTTTACTTTGTATTTGTTTTCCACAAATATGCGTACGTAGCTTCTTTTTTTTATTAATTATGTATTCGATATGGACGAAAAACAAAATTTCAAGGCAAGCCTAGTAAATTCATCAATCAATAATGCATAGCAACTCGTGGTAGAGAGCTACAGCATGACCGAAACACTATAGAGCCGTGAAGCTCCCGTCGGGTCTATGTATCTTTTCGAAGAATCGTGAAGCTCCCGTCGGTTTTATGTATCTTTTCAAAGAGGTTTTACTTTGTATTTGTTTTTCACAAATATGCGTACGTAGCTTTTGTTTTTATTAATTATGCATTCGATATAGACGAAAAACAAAATTTCAAGGCAAGCCTAGTAAATTCATCAATCAATAATGCATAACAACTCGTGGTAGAGAACTACAACATGACCGAAACACTATAGAGCCGTGAAGCTCCCGTCGGGTCTATGTATCCTTTCGAAGAGCCGTGAAGCTCCCGTCGGTTTTATGTATCTTCTCAAAGAGGTTTTACTTTGTATTTGTTTTCCACAAATATGCATACGTAGATTTTTTTATTTTATTAATTATGCATTCAATATGGACGAAAAACAAAATTTCAAGGCAAGCCTAGTAAATTCATCAATCAATAATGCATAGCAACTCGTGGTAGAGAGCTACAACATGACCGAAACACTATAGAGCCGTGAAGCTCTCGTCGGATCTATGTATCTTTTCAAAGAGCCGTGAAGCTTCCGTCGGTTTTATGTATCTTTTCAAAGAGGTTTTACTTTGTATTTGTTTTCCACAAATATGTATATATAGCTTTTTTTTTATTATTAATTATGCATTCGATATGGACGAAAAACAAAATTTCAAGGCAAGCCTAGTAAATTCTTCAATCAATAATGCATATCAACTCGTGGTAGAGAGCTACAGTAGACCGAAACACTATAGAGCCGTCAAGCTCCCGTCGGGTCTATGTATCTTTTCGAAGAGCCGTCAAGCTCCCGTCGGTTTTATGTATCTTTTCGAAGAGGTTTTACTTTGTATTTGTTTTCCACAAATATGCGTACTTAGCTTTTTTATTTTATTTTTTGATTAATTTCGCATTCGATATGGACGAAAAAACAAAATTTCAAGGCAAGCCTAGTAAATTCATCAATCAATAATGCATAGCAACTCTCTCGATCTGGTCATTGGTCCAGCCGGTGGAGCAAGTCATCTTCAGCTACAAGCTTATCCTCCTAGTTAGAGTAGCAGCACGAACTCCTATTCAGAAACAATTCTAAACCCAAGAGAAACAATTGTAAACCTTTATGAATCCTTATGAAATAATTCTGAACCTTTCAATAACAACTGTAACCATTGAGAAACAATTTTGAACCTTTCAAAAACAATTCTGAACATTTCAAAAATAATTCTGAACATTTTTAAACCCTTCAGAAACAATTATGAACCCTACAGAAACAAATGTGAACCATTTTGAACCCTTCAGAAACCATTGCGAACCCTTCAGAAACTATTCTGAACCCTTCAGAAACCCTTCTGAACCCTTCAGAAACCCTTCTGAACCCTTCAGAAACCATGCTGAACCCATTAGAAACCATTCTGAACAGTTCAGAAACCATTCTGAACCCTTCAGAAACCATTCTGAACCCTTCAGAAAC
>OVAY01000610.1:0-17011 GCA_900406395.1 Kernera saxatilis
GGGCCATTATCTCGAGGAGGCGTGTGAAGAATGTCCCACATCGGAAGTTGGGAGGGACCTTGAGTATAATATAAGGGATATGGGTCAATCCACTCATTGCCAATTGGTTTTGAGTTGGAAGCCCGTGATAAACCCAAATAATTTAACATGGTATCAGAGCCCGAACACACGCTAGCTCATTAATCCGGTCCAGAAAGTGGCTCGATCACCCCACTAATTGATGGTCCAAAGGAAGGCTCAATTCCGTCGAGATAGCTAGAAGAGCATTATCTCGAGGGGGCGTGATGGATTCTGTTGAGATTAATGGCTAGAAGAGCCATTATCTCGAGGGGGTGTGTGGAGAAAGATCCCACATCGGAAGTTGAAAAGGACATTGAATAATATATAAGGAATATGGGTCAATCCACTCATTGCCAATTGGTTTTGAATTGGAAGCCCATAGAACTTAACATGGTATCAGAGCCCAAACACACGCTGCCCCACCCGAATTGAAATCTATCTGGCCCAAGAAGAACCCGATAGATCTGACCTGAAATCGGCACGACACGAAATTAGTCCGGCCGATCTAACCCGAAATTAATCCTATAATTGGATATGTCGAGATTAATGGCTGGACGGGCCATTATCTCGAGGGAGCGTGTGAAAAATGTCCCACATCGGAAGTTGGGAGGGACTTTGAGTAATATATAAGGGATATGGACCAATCCACTCATTGCCAATTGGTTTTGAGTTGGAAGCCCATAAAACTTAACATGGTATCAGAGTCTGAACACACGCTGCCCCATTCGAACCGAAATCTATCTGGCCCAAGAAGGGTCCGATAGATCTGACCTGAAATCGGTCCGACACGAAATTAGTCTGGCCGATCTAACCCGAAACTAATCCTATGATGGGATATTGTCGAGATTAATGGCTAGACGGGCCATTATCTCGAGGGGGCGTGTGAAGAATGTCCCACATCGGAAGTTGGAAGGGACCTTGAGTAATATATAAGGGATATGGGCCAATCCACTCATTGCCAATTGGTTTTGAGTTGGAAGCCCATAGAACTTAACATGGTATCAGAGCCTGAACACACGCTGCCCCACCCGAACCGAAATCTATCTGGCCCAAGAAGGGCCCGATAGATCTGACCTGAAATCGGCCCGACACGAAATTAGTCCGGCCGATCTAACCCGAAACTAATCCTATGATGGGATATTGTCGAGATTAATGGCTAGACGGGCCATTATCTCGAGGGGGCGTGTGAAGAATGTCCCACATCGGAAGTTGTGAGGGACCTTGAGTAATATATAAGGGATATGGGCCAATCCACTCATTGCCAATTGATTTTGAGTTGGAAGCCCATAGAACTTAACATCAAAGTGTCGTCTTTAGGATTACAATGCGATGCGTTATTTTGCATGCACTATTTTGGTATATGGAAATATTTTTGCCATTTAAAACATTTACAATAGTTAAACCATGATTGAAATCGTAGTGGTAGAAATTCTAAAGTGAAATTTACAACCACTAACCGGTTAAATTATGCAATATACATTATATAGCTCTTCTAATATTTTGGCTAGCCAAACGTAGATTGCAGTTCATAACTGTATAAAATTTTACCGAAACATACATTCATAGTTACAATCACTCTCTGTAATGCCTCTATTGTAACAATATATTAATTTATAAAGCCGATTCGAGCATACTCTTTTTTTGTTGAATTATTTCGAGAGTGATTTGATAACTGATTTAAAATAAAGTTGTACTTACCAATCATCGTATCTCTTATATCTCGACAAACAAATTATGTCTAATGTGGTTTATGAACATGCATATAGTTCTTATCGCTCTAATATTCTCGTGGTCATCTAAATATGATAGAATTTACCACTTTATTATAAAATGATCTTTAATGAGGTTAAGCCACCTAGTTGAAGGAGAGCTAGCACGTTTATGTCGGATTCAAATTCGAATATAATTTAAGACGAGAAGATAATGATTTATACGTTATATAAAAACAGGATAAAATATGAAGCAAAAGGATGAATTTTTCTGTATAAAAAAGGTAACTTTTAATAATTTCCGCTTTATTATAACTAGATTAAAGATTGAAACCAACCTATTGTATCATGTTAAAAAGAAAACCAGCCTATTATATCTGTAAAACATGTTTTAGTTCATTGGCCCCATTGTACATTAGCGTCATCATCAATATTGGTAACTACCAAAATTCACATGGCAGATCAAATCGGTCTATTTTCATATCTTTGGTTTTATGTGCAACAAAACTTTTAAAGGAGATTAAGATTGATAGATCTAACTAAAGGGAGAGCTCTAACAATGGATTATAATCTGATGGTGAAATTGATAATTAACAATAAGACTCATTTGGTGTATACTGGGTTTGTCTTTTTCAAATAATTGATGAATATAGACAAAACCATGTATAGCCAATTAGTCTCCAGTCACTATATTCATGCTTACACTAAAACGATCTGAAATGTCTCTCTCACTTGAACCACTAGAAAAACTCTATCCATGGTTAAACTAATTATGAATGGTTGCAGCCAAACAAATCGTACAAGACATAACGAATGTGATCAGTACGAAATAAATAGAAACATGAAGAGAAAAATACACAACGAAAGGAAAACCGAATGATAGCTATTAATAATATAATAAATTACCAAACCTCGACTAGGTTTTCAAAAATTACGAATGACCGAAACAAATTTTTTCTTGTTTACCAATAGATTCCATCTTAGGTTCGTAGTCTTCTTGAACCGGAGACCAGAGCAGGTTAATTAGTCTCCTCCTAAGAAATGAAACTCGAAGCTAAGTGACTGAAACAATTATGTTCCAAGTGACAAAAACAAAAATTTACTTTTTTCTAGATGAAAGAAAGTGAATGCAAAATATATTTTTATGTTCTTTTAAACTTTTTGTTTGTTCTTACAACATATGGTTGCATCTCTCATAACACATTTTTTGTGAATAATGGTTTAAATGCGGTTGCAACGGTTGTACTGCTCCAACCGCGAAAACCTAATCACCATTGATGGCCAAAGTCTTTGCAGCTAATTGTACACATGTCATGCCAACAATGAGAGGACAGAATCTTTTTGCTTTTAAAGTGAATGCATTTACGCAAATGAAGGACGTTGGGTTTGCATTTACGTATGTAGATTGATGGGTTTTATGATTCCTTATGTGAAGTTGAAGAAAGATGGTTGTAGAGCAAAAACAACAGTGTGGACCACATTCCCAACTTAACCGGGCTGGACCACAAATGTGGTCACGTGGTCCTTGTTTTAACTTTTTCCCGAAAACGGCAGTTTCATGACGAATTCAGGACCCCATGTGTCACCACACGGTCACGTGACAAGGACGAATCACTTGGGAGAGGACGTAATCAAACAGAGAAGTACAACGATACCAAGTTTTGTCCGGTTTAAGAGATGACTCATGAATTAGAGAAAACCGGATTTTAAACATTTTCAATCAACCAAAACCAAGAGAACCGAAAATGTATTTAGAGATGAAACTATGCCTTCTTCAAGTAGACAAAACAAAAGCAGTTAAAGGAACATGTTTTTAAAAGATGCAACTAAAAACAAGATGCAAAACTGTTTCTTTTTTTTTTTTTTTTTTTTGGNTTTTTTTTTTTTTTTTTTTTTTTGGACAGAGAGACCAGACAACAGGAGCATCAGTTTATCTTTGCGTGTGAGAAGTCCATCTCTGGATGCTGCGTGTAAAGAATCGAAAAGAAGAAAACCATTCAGTATAAAGAAAAACAATGTGACAAGTATCGAAGATATAGATGTTTCAGGAGGATGTATTGTTTACCTGAGACATGAATTTCTTGAGAATATCTTGCTTCTGTAGCTCGTCGCTTGTTGGAAGACCCAACTGCTTTTGCCTTTGATCAAACTATGGATAGAAAGACAACAAACAAAAACACTCAGTGTCATACAGCACAGGCAATGAACAAGAAAAGCCGTATGATTCGAGAAACTTTGACGGAGAACGAAAGGATTCGAAGCAGACAAGTACCATCATTTTCTCAACAGTCGAGCGAGTCTCTGGGTCAAGGTCAGCTAATTTACTGCTCTCTGGTTCAACTTTCTGAGTATCAATTTCAGGTTCACCTTTCACACAGCATTTCCACCACTCCATCTGATCTTGCTTAGTCAAGAGAACCGAAATCACCTTCTGATCCTCTGCAAAGTATAGTGAAAAATAAATGTATCGATAAGCACTCTTGTCTAACAACAATAAAGTTCAATTTCTTGTGCATTGTTCAATCGGGATTTAGGCATATACCGATATTCCAGTAGCAGTCATCAGGCTTCACAGATCGGTAGAGCTCTCCCTATAATTATTGAAAGTTTCCAAATTTAGCACGACTACTAGTCGAAGATTTAGGATGGCATTGGAATAATTTAAGACAAACAATAGTAGAGGAACTTACATCGATTATTGGATCCTGGCCTTTGAGACCAAGCTTGAGACGGTTCTTCTTAATCTCACATACAACAGACCGTGCTTTAGTGCCAGTAGGCACTGGAACATTAACTGTGACCTCCTGGAGTGTCTGGACCCATGAGTAGTTCTCAAGATCAGTTCCATTACCTTGGTTAGGAACTGCAAAGACACAGAGACAAACTTAACTCGAAAGAACAAAAGAACACCAATGGCTCACCAAAGGGATTTAGAAGAGCATTAGATAGGACCAAAATTACAATCAAGTATAAAAATTTATGATGTTTGCTTTCACAAGACTCAGACATCAAGCTCTAGAACACAAAATCTTACAACAAGGCTGATTTTGAATTTGGTGTAACATAATTTACTACTGCTTAATACCCCGAAGAACAAGTACCGAATAAACAGTTCACTGACTCAAAGTCTAAAATCCATCCTCTCCAATATCATAGTTCTTTATACAAGTTGAACCAAGGATGATATAACACATGATCAAGACCAATAAAATCACAAACGTGAGAAGACCTCTCCGTTACTCTTCAGTAAATCAGGCCTATTCGAGTTCAAAAATCCATCAATATCAATCAAAGTTCCAATCCTAAGAGCCTATACCAGATTTTTGAAGATTCAATTTCAACAAATTTAGTTAAGAAGAAAACGATTTGATAATTACCAATGGGACCAGCTTCTTGTTTCTTCTCCTCCTTAGGCTTCTCCACTTCCATGGGCTCTGCGCTTGAAGTAGCCACAGTCGGCTTCACAGTCTCCTTCACCGGCTTCTTCTCCACAGGCTTCGCATTCTCCTTCTCAGCTTTCTTCTCCGCTTTCCTCAGCTTCTCCTTCGCCGCCCTAACCGCGGCGGCGATCTCCTCCTCCGAAGAGGGTTTCTTCAGGAAATCGCTCTGTTCCCCAATAAAGTCAAACACTTTCACCAAGAACCCTAATGGGTTCGAAGGATCGAATGTAGCCCTAAACGGCAACATCGAAGGTCGGCTGCTGCTTTCCTCTTCAACCTCAGAGATAATCGCCATGGGGGTTTTCGTTCTAGGGTTTCTGCTCTACTCGTCGGAAAAACAAGGTTTGTTAGACAAAGAAGGGAGGGAAATTGTAGAGTGGAATATTCCAAAATTCGATTTTTTAGAGATATGAGTTTCTTCAATTTGATGGGGGAAATACAAAAATCCCCAAATCGAGAGGGTTCGAGAAGTACTTCACAGTTCTAAAGTTCACACAGACAAGAGTAATTGGAGCATAATACAAAAGTGAAAAATCTAAGTTTATTGGGCCTTTATTGGGCTCTTCTGGTTTGGTCGTTCCAGGAAATATTTAGGTCCATCCAAACTTTAGCCCGAACTTTAACTGTGCTAGTATATAATTTTTACAATAAATGATAAATTTATATATTTTTTAAAGTTAATGTATTTGTATCTAAATAAAGTTTAAAATTAATAATAATTTAGTAAATTATCCATATCAATTTGTACCTTTTAAAAATGTACCAATACATGAGTTTTTAGAAAAAAATCAAAAGGGATAAATTCGAGATGTACATTTTTACTAAAAAAATAAAAATTTAGCTAGAAAAAGTAAGAAATAATATTTTTTTTTTTACATTTACTATTTTATGTTGATGGTAAATTTCTTACATTATTCTATCCGGTTTATTTTCTTCATCAAAATACAATCAAATAAAATTATTTTGAGAGCGTATAATAAAATTTTGTCATTTTAAATATTTTAGTTAAAAAATTTAATCATTCCCTTATAGTGATTTATTTATCAGTTTCATTTTCTTCTTCTCTGAAAAATTCGATGTCTATCCGTTTTGCTCTAGTTCTGTGAGTGGAGTAATTAAAAAATATAAATCCGTTTAATTCATTAGTTTCATATAAAACCGGTGAATGGAGTGGTGATTAGAACCGATTTTAACTATGCATATTTCATTTATTAGTTTCTTGGTTTGTGAAGTATATTACAAAATGAGAACTTGATAAAAAAATATTTACAAAAGGCCTTACTGTTAGAAGGTAAATTAAAAACAAACAAAAACAAAAACAAAAAGCGAGAGGCCCCCATGAGGCCACGAAGAACGTACTTGATACAAATTAAGTGCGATTGATATATTAAATGCTTAGAAAAAAGAATGAGTATTAATACACATGCAACCACCAAATCAATCTCTCGTACTATCTCACGGTGACCAAAGATGAGAATGGCAATAAATTATATCAGATTTTCAACCCAACGGAGATTCTTTTCCCATACAACAGATACTGTAATTGGTTACATGCTTACATAACATGTCTTTGTTTGAGACGAAGATTACAGTCGATCCGATTTCTCCCTAATTTTGAGGTTTTATCATAAAGAAAAATGTTAGTATGAACCAAAGATTCCAAACATTTTAACATGAAAAAATATTAACTAATGATATTATATCATTAAAATGGTAAATCAGTAAAATGGTTAATCCCCAACCGTAGTGGTTGGTCGTTACCAATAAACTTATTCATTGAAAGATAAAGGCAAGTTTGCAATTCTCATAAACAGGTAAGAAAAAGTGCACACCATGCATTAATTAGTTGAAAGGAGTTGTCCGAAATTTCAAATTAGTTGTGTAATATACATATAGCTTCATAGACAAACATAAATAAAATAAATCGTTTTAATTAAAAGAAATAAGGATTTTAAACTAACAAAAGAAGAAGAAAATGTTTTGTCCGTTTATGCAAACATCTATGATTAAAGTTGTACTATATATATTGATTGACATCAACTCCACTTTTCGTATTTTTGTAACATACAAGAGGCTTATTATTTGAATGAATGACCAAGAGGGTGGTCAGAGCGACTTTCTATGTTTAGTAAAATAATAATTTATTAGAGTTTACGTAAAAAGGGGAACATTAAATGAATTATTACAAATAAATTTGATCTGTATGAAATCAGTTATGGGTATCTGGTCGATATGGTTGGCCCAAGTAAATTAAATAGTACCTACCCATGCAATCGTGGCATTGGAGAGATCAATGATCGTCTTACGTCTACGGATTTACAAATGGTGAAGCATAATAGAATTAAGGACATAAACTAAAGAGAGAAAAAAGAATTAAGGCAGGTATTAACCATTGATCTCTCTTGAATGAATAGGAAAGTTAATTGATAATTAGAAACTTGATTTGTGATCAAAACTTTATACCGCAGCAGCAAAATGGGAGGGACACTTACCATATCACAGTGATACTATCACTATTATATTTAATTTAATTATATTTTGTGTTTTTTAATCGTTTTGATTTCTGCTTAATTTTTTTGTTAAATTTTCTAACGGACTTAAGATTACATATACTTTTTGAATATTGTTTGAACCACAGTTAATCATATATTTTTATGGAAAATTTGAAGAAGCTATACAAGGTCTTTTTTTCTTTTTCAAAGCCTCTTCATTTCGTAATACTTAATAATAAAATAAGGACATCAGTATGAGTTTGGATCTCTCCGGTTCAACTCTGAACATAGTTCCTGACCAATGATGTATACTGAGAACCTTTGACATTAGGATTTAGGAGTAGAAATTGAAGAATCATTCTAAAAGAAAGTGAAGCGTTATTAAATTCTGATGGTGAAGTTTAGTAAAAGTGGGTAGAGTATTGATTAATTCTCGAGTTTCTAGAAATTGATTTTTATCTGCTCACTTGACCACTACAGTGCCTTGCAATTTCGCATAACAATAACAATTTTTAGATCTGAAAAATCTGATTCTTCAGTGAAAAAAGGGTTTTGTATGCGTAATATACTAATGTATAAAATATGATGTACACCTGACGATGTCATTAAAAAAAATCATAAAATATACGGACATGAATAACATCCACATGGTTAACCAAAAGGACCATGATGAGTCCACAACTAAAATCGTGTAACTTATTTATATATAGAGCAGAGAGTATAAAGTGACTGTGAGTGAATACAAAAAAAAAACCACAAAACTTGGAAAGAGCCACAAATAGGTCAAAGAATGAGAGGAGAGAAGAAGACGGCGAGGGAGACGGTGGAGGAAGAGCCGCTCAGCCCATGCTCACGGCTGTTCAACTCGCCGGATTTTAACTGTGCGATAATCGTCACAATGGGATGCAAAGTCAAAGGAAACCCATCTGCCATTATCGAAGGCCTTAAACACACCCTTGTTAATCACCCTCGCTTCTCCAGCATTTTAGTAAGTCCAAACATACATATTCTAAATAATATTTATATATAAAAACCAAAATATTTCAGTATTGTTAAAAGAGATTTCGCTATTCTGTATGTACACACACACACACACACATGATACAGTAAGAAATGAGGACTTGTAGAAGAAAAACGATATAAAATCATAAGACTCATATATCGCTACTTGGTTCAGAATATTTCAACAGTAATTAATGCAGTTTCTCTTACCGTGTTAGCATCATTAAAGTTATAACATGCTTTTAATTAAGAGTCATTAGTAACTCACTGTAATCACTAATCAGACAGAAAATGGTCAAATTAAACAAGCCTCTATATACATGTTTTTTGGAAATATATTAATCATTAATCAAAAAAGGAAAATGATATAAAACCATAGGTTTATTTATATATGATTTTTTTTTTGTCATGATGAATTCAGGAGATGAACAAAGGGAAGAAAGGGAAACCGAGTTGGGTTCGGACAAAAGTTAGAGTAGAAGAGCATGTTATTGTTCCTGAAATAGATCCCGACATTGAAAATCCTGATCAGTATCTTGAAGATTATATTTCTAAGTTAACGACAGTTCCTATGGATTTGTCTAAACCATTATGGGAACTTCACTTACTATGTGTCAAAACATCGAACGCTGAATCCATTGGCGTTCTCAAGATCCATCATTCTTTGGGTGATGGAATGTCTCTCATGTCTCTTTTCCTTGCTTGCACTCGCAAAACATCGGACCCCGAGGCTCTGCCTACTGTCGCGGTTCAGAAAAAACGATTTGGACCAAGCTGCTACAGCGGTTTTTTCAACAAGATTTGGTGGTTATTTGTAGGGCTTTGGTTCATCCTAGGATTGCTCTTCAACACTTTTGTTGATGTCTTAATGTTTGCTCTAACAATATGTTTCTTGAGGGATACGGAGACTCCTCTCTTGGCGAAACCCGGTAGTGAACTTATACCTAAGAGGTTCGTCCACCGGATTATCAGCTTCGATGATGTTAAGCTGGTGAAAAACGCAATGAATTTGGTAAATGTTTTATTTTTATTGTTTCCCCTTTGAAGAATTTTGAATCATGTATAATCGCTGATAACGTTTTTAATCTATTTTGCTAGACGGTAAACGACGTTCTTCTTGGAGTAACACAAGCCGGACTTTCCCGATATCTTAGTCGGAGATATGGTAAAAGTGTTTTTTTTTTACGTTATAAAGCTTTACATAGTAATTTGGTGCTCACACTCATCTAAAGAAGCTTGCTACATGTTTTAAAATAGATCAAGAAGCAACACCGAAATCGAAAGAGTCGATGAGGAAAATCCGACTTCGTTCAGCCATTATGATTAACTTGAGACCAAACACAGGAATTGAGGTAAACATATGTTTAATCTTGGAATCTTTGAAACCAAAAAAATTTGAAAGTGATTGTGTGGTTTTCATTATTGTTTAATAATGATGCAATATAGGCTCTAGCGGATATGATGGCCAAGAGATCGAAATGCAGATGGGGAAATCTCTTTGGTTACATTCTCCTACCTTTCTCGGTTGGGCTAGAGACCGATCCTTTAGAATACGTGCGCCGAGCTAAAGTTACGGTCGACCGCAAAAAACACTCCTTCGAGGCCGTATTCTCCATGGCCTTCTTTAAACTGATACTAAAAATTATTGGACTCAAGGTGAAATCTAATTAACTTCCTAATAATATATAAAGTTAATCATGCATATGTTTTGTTTATTTAAGTACATGATTATTGTCTAATAGAACCAAATTGAAAATACAGGCAAGTGTAGTTCTTGTAAGGAAAGTGATCCATAGCACAACGTTGACATTCTCAAATGTCGTCGGTCCAAAGGAAGAAATAACCTTTCATGGCCACCCGTTATCTTATATCGCCCCTAGTGTTTTTGGCCACCCACATGTAAGTGTGTGCATATATATAGTAGTAATTCTTTTGCTTGTCTTTTTTTTCTAATTATGTTGTGTGTATGTGTGTGAAGGCTCTTACTATACATTTCCAGAGCTATGAGAACAAGGTCATAATATCGGTAACGGCGGATCCAACAGTCATTCCTGACCCTCACAAGATGTGTGATGATTTGGTGGAGTCTCTCAAGTTAATTAAATCCTCTGTCTTAGAAAGAGGGTTATATGCGATGGAGGTTTAATTAAACCTCTTCTTGTTGTGGATCACAATATCGTATCGTTCGTTTCTTCTATGTACTACGGTTCCTCCATTATAATCAAATACCTTAAGAAGAAGAGGAAATGAAGAGAAGAACTCTTTTTGCGAACACCCATATTTATGTGTTCACGCATAATTACAAATTTACAATCACACAAATATAAAATTATAACATATAACACACCACACAAATTATTTCTCACTTCAATAATTACATAAACACAAACCAACAGAGGCCTAATTAAGCCCAGATTTAAAGTAGTCAGCGCAAAGCATGACATTATTAAATCACCATTAAATGAACAAAGCCCGTGGCTACAAACCACTTACTTCAATTACGTGATCTAATGGGTAGCTTTTACAAGAAAGAGCGTCTTTCATAGCTTTTAAAGACTCCATTTTTTCACAAAGATTGTGAGGATCCGGTATGACCATAGGATCGACCGCTATCGAAATTATCATATTCTCCGCGTAGCTTATGAAATGTATAACCAAAGCCTACCAAACACATCAAATATAGGAATATGTAAATAACCCTTAAATATATGAATATATGAGAAGAAAGAAGAAAAAAGGTAGAAAAGAGCTATTTCATGAGCCGAAAAAAAAAACGTACTTGTGACTGTCCATAGCAACTTAAAGCAATATGATTTCCGTGTAAACTAACTTCTTCCACGGGACCAATGACGTTTGAAACGAATGTTGTTGTGTTCGACGCTGATCGATTGAATAATACTGATGCTAGCTACAATGATATGAGTGTCATATAAATGTCTTCACGGTAAAAAAGCAAACAACTCACTTGTCACAATATATACCATAGTTCCAAAAACATTGAGGATGAACTTGATATTTGAATATACCATCGCGGCGTGAAGAGAATGTTTTTTCCGATCCATTATGGATTTAGCCTTAGTAGATGAACCAATGGATCGGTTTCTAAACTCATGGAGAGTGGAACACAAACTACGCTGTCGTAATTTCTCCATCTGCATTTGGAACCCTTGGCCAACATATTCGCCAGAGGCTACATGCAATTGTTTTATTAATTTATTATATATATATTTTCAAATAAAGGTTAAATTTAAGGTGAAGATCTCTAACATGGATTTCGATCTCCTGCCTTAAATTTATGGCAACACCTGCACGAAGGCGTATCCTACCTGGAAGATTGTTCAGATCCACTGTTGATGTTCCACCCTCAGCATTTGTGTTGCCTTATTTTCCAAGAAACAACACACATATGCAACACATGCATATGATATAGTTCTTATGCATCATATATTTATATTCAATTTGAATATTTACCATATCGTCCGTTCAATTAGCGGGAAAGAGCGGCTTGTGTGAATCCTTGTAGAACATCATTGATAGTCTAGCCACACGCACAAGATGAAAGTCAAATTTTTATGGAGTATTAACTTGAGAAAAAAAAAATATCATTATAAACAAAAAATCGCAACTCACCATGTTCATAGCGTTTTTATAAGTTTAGTATCATCCAATGAGACAGTTCGGTGATAAAATCTCGTTGGACTGTTCTCAACCCATGCATCTTCCTTCAGAGGCGTCTCTGTATCTTTCAAGAACAATATAGTTGCAAAGAGCACTAGAAGATCTACAATTGTATTCCAAATCAATCTCACAGTAGAATAAAATGTGAATAAAAACCTAAAGGTGCCATTTTCCCTTGTTTCTAAGACAATGCGACACGGTTTTTTCGCGGCGTTTTATGGCAGGAATGGTAGGAAATGCCTCGAGATCCGATGTTTTTCGGGTACAAGCCACCAAGAGGGACATCAAGGACATTGCATCTCCCAAAGAATGGTGACTTCTCAGTACACCGACCGCTTCTGCATCAGATGTTTTTACATTGAGGATGTGAATGTCCCACAATGGTCTTGATCTATCGAGAGGAATCATCGTTAAACGCGAGACATAGTCACCAACGAAGCCTTCTCCATCTTCTTTGATCTCTTGTGGGTCTATTTCAGGTACAAATACATGGTCTTCTACATTGATTTTGGTTTTCATCCATCTTGCACCATCATCTGACTATAAAGGTTACACAATATTGTTACATCCTACGTTGAATTAGGTATAATTTGTGTGTGTTTATGTGGAAATTACCAGTATTTCTAGAGAAACGAGGATGCTTGGAAACGTTATGCTTCAAGTCATCTAGAATGATTTGAGGATTAATCTTCGTTTTGAAACCGATCATCGTGATAATGCAAAGGTCTATGCCTGGCTGGTGGAATAGACGCGCCATTTGGCTGAGAGGCTCCTCTTTCTTCATCTTCCCTTTTGGTTTTTATTTTACCTATCTTATTTTGTCCTTCATGTTCCAGTTTGATTGATCATATCTTAAGCTGTATTGAAATCTGGATCAAACATTATAATAATTAAATATTGTTTGGAAATATCGCCATGCTTCAAATAATGCATATGAATAATAAATGCCATAGCGCCCACTAAATTATGAATTTATGGCTTTTACTATTGATATGCTATATCATCTTGGTTCTTCTATTATTGATCATCTTTTAATGATCCCTTTACTCACTGGAACTCATCTAATATGTTTCGAAATTAGTAGAAAAACGTAGAAAGAAACGGACGAAAACATAACTTCCGAACAACAAAACATGTTCACATGAAGTGATTAGTAGCCTCTAGCCAAAGGCCCAAAGCCCATAGCTCAAACCTAATCATGATCCAAAACTCGAAGCCACTAATAGAATTGCAACTTGTCGAGAATGATTAATCCATAAAAAAAGTTGTCGGTGTCGATTAATTAGAGATGAAGATAAGTTAAAAAAGCATTACAATGTCAAGATTAAAATCAAACTAATAATAATTCCACATATAACTTTCTTTTGTCTAGTTAGTTATCTCTAATCAATACATCTTTTGACTTTTAATTAATTTCTGCTCTCCAGTGGTTGAATCTGTGTTATTCAAGCGCAATACCAAGAATCAATCTTATTAACGCTGGTGTCAAACTCATCAACTGTATAAAGCATTATAAGTGTAAATGATGTCATGTCAGAGACGTAATCTTCTAATGATAATTAAGACAGTGGTTATATTAATTTTCTCAATCTAAAAGAAACGGAGACTACGAATTCTTGGTAATGTGAGATCTGATAATTGAGAAAAGTCTACAAATGATAAGTTGCTTGGTCATGATTTCATTCATAACTTATAAAAGCAGTTTTCAATTTTGTATATACTGCCAGTGGATACCAAAATATGCACGTCCATTTATTGAGTGACACATCGACATGTGTGTATTTACAAAACAAGATTATGTGAAGTCTGCTTGAAACATGCATTTAATCGAAAATCACCAAAAAAGTGTATTGATAGATATAGTGGTCAAACATTTCAAAACATACAATGCAAATACTAATGCTTAGATGCATATAAAAATGGGTACCATCACTTGTTAACTCCCAACAACAAATGCAGTTTGTGAAGAAATAATATCGGTTAATTAATCTTTCGGTTATTTATTCCTATTATTAGCAAAGCTTTTTGTTTCTAAATTCTAACGTAAAAGAATACGTTCATAAACATGTTATCAACGGTGTGATGATTTGGAGATTTTCTTTAAAAAAGCAAATGTCAAAGTTAACAAATAAAATCATAATTTCTTAAGATTTCTCTTAAAATCATCATTTCTTAAGATTTCTCTTAAAATCATCATTTCTTGAGATTGGAAGATCAAAAATCGAAATTCAATTAGTCTTTGGAATATGTATTTCTTATCATTTATAATACTAGCCAGCCATGATATATCACTAATTAACCTGAAACTATTTTACATACAGATTTCAAAAAGGTTTATAAAATAACCAGATACCGTTGTAAATTAGAGAGTAATGTGTGATATAAACAAATGCATACACACTCCAGAAACTACATAAGACCTTTTTATCAAAAGTACTTGCGACGACAAGAATCATTCATTAATCAAAATGTGAGTGTGGTGGTCTCATGTAATAGAACTTGGTGAAACAGACAAAACACAAAAGGCTAAGATAAGAAAAGAAAAAAGAGGTTAAGGGACACAAGACTTATGGTAGAGGACAGCTCACTCCCTTATTGACATTGACTTCGTACCCAACTTTTAATTTTTTGTTATCATTAGGCTATTAGCTAATAGCTACACATCGCATACAGACTTCTATCGTATCAACATCTTATTCACCGCGAAGACTTAAAAGACTTAGCTTTTTTTTTGTTTGGCAAAAATATTGACTTAAATGAGGGAAACCATCGCTATAGAAACCAAGATTTAGTAAGAATATCTATATATATCCATAACATGAACCAAAAAAAATGGTTAAAGAAATACTTTCGACAAATCATACATCTGATATGCATTAAAAATAATAATATATATGATATGTATGCAAAATTGAGTATAGGACAAAGGCATAAAATGTATATAAAAATATGGGATACATGAGATTCAATATGATAGGAACTAGTTCGGAGCATTCTCCTAAAACAAGAATTTACAAGGTTTATACTAATTTCATCCCTTAACCAGAGCATTGTACAAATTTTTAGAAATGATTGAACCACGATTTGGGAGGGACCTTAAACTACTCGCTCGGTCTAAAAAGATGTACGGATTTTCGGACCTAGAACTTTTTAGATAATGTAAACAAAAAGTGATTGAACCACGGCCAAAAACGGGACAGAATTCATAAGTCATCATTACCTTTTCTTCACCTTTGAATATATATGTACGTATATTAATGGATGTGACAAGGTATATATGTAGGTTTTTATTTATTTGGTGTGTGTATTATTGGTAGAAGTCTATTTCAATAACCATTCCGTTTTAATTCTATGGGACTCGATTTGGTGGGACGATGTAGATTTGTCCCATCGAAGCTTCACTTTTCGACTGTATAAGCTAGCGCGTGACCTTTACACTATACCAATACTCATTGTATTTTGTATGTATACTGTTGTGTGTATTATCAATGTTTTGTTTTAGGCCCCTATCGATCCGACGGTCGAACCGCACTCAACCGTGAACTGGATAGATAGTTAAATTGGGTTTTTAAGAAAACTGTTTTAAAAAATATATATACAAACATGTACATTTATTAAATAGAAAATTTTCATTAAAATCAGATTATGTTAAACCACTACCCAAACGCTTGTGCCGTTCTCGGCTTTCAATTAAAAAACATAAGTATGCGTATAACTACGTGTTCCTATGTATATAAAGAGATGACAAAGATATGTTATACCTGTCGTAGACAATCATATACATGAAAAAAAAAGAGTATTGTTCAATACATTTTTTTCCTGTTTTTATACATCAATCTTGATAGAATTTGATCAAATTCAAAATTAAAACATATATACCAACACGAAATCAGATCAAATTAATCTGAACCGAATTCGATCATTTAATGGAATTTCATTCAAAGGAAGTGATAAAAATTCATCATTCTTTATTAAAAAAGAAAAAAAATTGTCATAGAACGTATTAGAAATCTCGCATCATAAATAAGATTTAATATAATATAGAAAAACATGAATCATATCAATCAATTTATGTTGAATGGATTTTGAGTTAGACATCTATATGACAAAACTTAATATTATATTATTATTCAATTGATAATGAAAGACAATAGTCAATAGAAAAACAACGCTAAACCTGATTAACCATAAGCAGCAGAACTATAACTCTAAATAATATATTGTCTATTTCCGTAATCATTGTAGTCAATTTCTGTAATCTCGGTTGATTCATAGAGTTGAACAAAACGAGATAAAGAAAGAAAAGAAAAAAAAAAAAGCACCGACACCGTAGGTGATCGGCAGGAAACTCGTTGAAAGGAACAAAAAAAAAAAAAACGATCCACTATTGAGAAAAGCACATATGGTAATGTAAGATCCTTGTAATTAAAAAAATGTAAGATCCTTTTAAATTAAAAAAAAAATGTAAGATTGGATAAATTTTACCACTGTGTTGATATAAAATAAAATTTCAAAAGCACCAAATAGTTCATCGTAAATTGACTTTTACGATTCTATTATATGGTATTAGTTATAATATTTGCTATAATGAATATCTTATGAAATAAACAAAAAAAAAAAAAAAAAAAAT
>OVAY01000610.1:17020-50584 GCA_900406395.1 Kernera saxatilis
AAAAAAAAAAAAAAAAAAAAAAAAAAAAATTCAATGATTCGGTCGTTAGAGATGCTACCAAATGATTTATTGAGCATTACACTCAAATAACATTCGTACAATGTACACATTTATGACTAATACACATCACTATATATACTTATAGTTAGATTAGAGCCATCGACAAACTTTGTTTTTAGTGGTCCTTTTGAATACTACAATTCCAAAAATATTACAGCTATCAGGCACAATATATTTTAATATAGACACACACATATATAAATATATATATTTATTTATTTATGTACATTGACTAGTTTATGTATAACGCATGTCATTTTATGCTATAATAGCTAGTGTTAGCTCCATCTATAATAATATTTATAGGGCCTTCCACATCATCTTTTGTCCCCTTAACAAACTCTTAACTTCAGTCTTAAACCCCAAAAAAACAAAAAAACACAATGGGTTACAATAGGCTCGGACCATCAGGTTCGGTGACAAACCCGAACCAGAAAGACCCTGCCACGTCACTACCGGAGCTACAGAAGAAAACTAAGACGAAGCTGATTCTCTTCACTATAGCACTACTGGTTGTCGCAGTGGTCTGCTTCGGTATCTTTGCCGGCATCCGAGCCTCAGGTTCGGATCGACACGAGCCGAAACTAAACCGTAAACCGACCCGGGAAATCACCCGAACCTGTAGCAAAGCCCAATACCCGAGCCTCTGCATCGACACGCTTCTTGATTTTCCGGGATCTTTAACCGCCGACGAGCAAGAGCTACTCCACATCTCCTTCAACGCAACGCTCCAGAGTTTCAGCAAAGCGCTTTACTCCTCTTCGACGATCTCGTACACTCAGATGCCGCCACGTGTAAGGTCAGCTTACGATTCCTGCCTCGAGCTGCTCGACGACTCGGTCGACGCGCTCACACGCGCCCTCTCCTCCGTCGTCGTCTCTTCCTCCGGCGGTAACGATGAGTCTCATTCCGATGTGATGACGTGGCTTAGCTCTGCAATGACCAACCACGACACTTGCACTGACGGATTCGACGGAACAGGAGGAGACGGAGGAGTGAAGGATCAAGTGATCGGAGCGGTAAAAGATTTGTCGGAGATGGTGAGTAACTGCTTGGCCATATTCTCTGGCAACGTCAAGGATTTAGCCGGAGTTCCGGTGGTGAACAATAGGAGGTTGCTTGGGGCAGAAGAAACAGAGGAGTTTCCGAAATGGTTGAAGAGAGGAGACAGAGAACTTCTCGGTACTCCGGCGACGTCGATTCAGGCGGATATCACGGTGTCGAAAGACGGTAACGGCACGTTTAAGACGATCGCAGAGGCGATCAAGAAAGCGCCGGAGCATAGTAGCCGTCGGTTCGTCATCTACGTCAAAGCAGGGAGGTACGAGGAAGAAATCCTCAAGGTCGGGAGGAAGAAAACAAACCTGATGTTCATCGGAGACGGCAAGGGTAAAACGGTCATAACCGGGGGAAAAAGCATCTCCGATGATCTAACTACTTTTCACACCGCCACTTTCGGTAACAAACAAAAAAAAAGACATTGAATTTAAACTTTTTTATTAAACAGTTCCGAATCTTCGGCCCGTAATCTCTATGGAAGACTAGATATTAATTTAAAAAATTTTTCTGTTTATGATTATTGATTTACAACTTTTTATAATTAATTGATGTAGCCGCGACGGGAGCTGGATTTATAGTGAGAGACATGACGTTCGAGAATTACGCCGGACCGGCTAAGCACCAGGCCGTGGCACTCCGAGTCGGCGGCGACCACGCGGTGGTTTACCGTTGCAACATTATCGGTTACCAAGACGCTCTCTACGTGCATTCTAACCGACAGTTTTTCCGCGAATGCGATATTTATGGAACGGTCGATTTTATATTCGGAAACGCAGCTGTGATCCTACAGAGTTGTAACATCTATGCGCGTAAACCAATGCCTCAGCAGAAAATCACTATCACGGCTCAGAACCGGAAAGACCCGAACCAGAACACGGGGATTTCGATCCACGCTTGCAAGCTACTTGCCACGGGGGATCTCGAGGCCTCAAAAGGTAGTTATCCGACGTATCTTGGCCGTCCGTGGAAGCTATACTCTAGAGTTGTGTACATGATGTCGGATATGGGTGACCACATTGACCCGAGAGGATGGTTGGAGTGGAACGGTCCGTTTGCTTTGGACACTTTGTACTACGGTGAGTATATGAACCAAGGGGCGGGATCAAGTACGAGCCAACGAGTCAAGTGGCCGGGTTATCATGTTATTACCTCGACGGTCGAGGCAAGTAAGTTTACGGTGGCTCAGTTCATTTCCGGTTCAGCATGGTTGCCATCCACTGGCGTGGCCTTCTTCTCCGGGTTGTCACAATAGATTGTCTTCAGCCTTGTATGTAAACATTATACGAAAGATTTTTATATACAAACTCAAGATTTTATGTAATATAGTCAACTAGGCATTTTTAAGTGTACTTATTATATGACAAGGTATTTTCTTGCATGAAATAAAGATTATGATTTAAATATTCTTTCACCTCTTTTAGATTCAGGATAGTAAAATGTGAGATCACATAATTGACTATCTTATAGATTCATTTCTTTCTTCTGACCATGAATGACATGTTCTTGTTTTATGTATCTCAGATATACTTCAGGCATGCTTATGAGGAGATGCATGTTATAATGCACACATTGGCCAGATTGGTATCGATCAATAGGTCAGTTTCAACTCTCAACAACTCGCGATGACACATAATCTTTGTGTGTTGAAACAAATAGATTGAAACGTGTTTGTGTGTTGTTTGTTTTGTATGATTGATGATGGGATGGTAACAGAGACATTATTCATGCATATGCACATGAATGACATTAGCACGGGTTCATGGTTCGTTGGTCTTGATGTTAAGCATGTAGATGAAGGACCTCTTTAATTGGAAGCAGTGAAATAAATTCAAAGTTTTATCCCCCAAAACAAATCATATTATCCATTTACACAAGTAAAACCACAAATATCTATACTTTCTCAATCTTTATGTTATCAAATTTGATGTTTACTTATAAACTATAGAACAATATTTGAAAAGCCAATTCAAGAAGAACCATGGAGCAAATGTGCCAATGCTTTCTCAGTGTCGTTCTCAAACATGAACAGAGCTTCTGCGACAGCGTTTGTTGGAAACCCCATCTCCCGTATTGCTGTGAACCCATTTGCAAATTCCTGAACCTGAGATGCGTAAAAACTGTAATTAGATTCTCTAGAAGTATATTTGATGTCTATAACCACTACTTTAGAATCTCTGTAGCTATTAGCTAATACAAGAATAGAATGTATACAAGGAAATAAGATAAAGCACCTTTGTGGGATTATCACCATAGTTTGCAACTGCAATGTTGACAGCTTCACGGTTGAGACCAGACGCAGCATATTTCATCACTACAGGATCTACACCCTGCATTCGAATCCCTTGTTAATGATGATAATCCGGATAGAGCTTGTACAAATCTAAGGATCATACACAGTAATTCACAATCTAATCTTGACCCAATTCCTATCCAGTAATATACAAACGAAATCTGTTCTGCTAATCACGTTAATAGATCATCCACACTTGCTATTCCTATACATTGATACTATAGTCTTTGCTGCCATTGATCACCTCGGCCTAACGCTAAGAAGCTTCCACAGAACAAATCTATAGGTATTGAAGGAGTCTTACCACTGAAGGTGTTGGTTCTGGAAATTTGGCCGGTGGATTCTCAGTCCCAAATTTACTCCAGTCTGGGTTTTCTTTCTCTGCCTCCGCAAGAACTTTCCTCTCTAGACCGAAATCGAACTGAAAACTGCTCCGAGGAATATCTCCCACTCGAGGCAACAACTGAGGCTGAAACATTGCAATTACAGTTCATGAGAATGTCTGTCTAACTACTTCAAATCTTCAATCCCAGAGTTAAAGATCGAGCAGTGGAAATCTGATCATGATCTTTCATATCTGAACCTAAATTATACTGAAGAAACGATTTTTTTTCCCTTCTTCTCGAACTATTCCTAAATTACGATCGAGCTGTGGATATTTGAACATGATCTTTCTTATATGAACCTAAATTCTACTGAAGAAACGTTTTTTTCTCCTCTTCTTCTCAATTATTCCAGAGTTAAGATCGAGCAGTGGATAATTTGAACATGATCTTTCATATCTGAATCCAAATTCAACAGAGGAAAGTACTAAAATTTCTTACCGGCGGAGTAATCCGATACTCTGGTTTCAAAGTCACCTTGATTCCTAATCCAGCTACCAAAAACAAAATTAACGAGCATCAGCTACAAATCGTGGAAAGCAATTCTCGAAAACCTAACTCGAAATCAAAATAACGCTAAGAAGTCTGCCAAGGAAAAAATTCGAGATCAGACCAAGACTTACATGAAGAAGAAGAAGAAGAAGGAGAAGGGAACGGAGAAGAGGTATGTTGAAACGACGAATTTCTGTCCGGCGGAGGGAAAAACGGTTGGCCGTGGCCGATTTGTTGACCGATCTTCGGGTATCCCGGAGGTCCGTACATAGGGTGGCTAGATGCTGGAGAAGGAGACGTCGAGGAGGGTCCGTACATAGGTCGACCGTAAGAAGGGCCAGACTTGTTCCTGAAATCGTAATCCATTGTTTCTTCTCTAGCAGAAGAATTTGCAGAGAAGGAAGAGACGGAATTGAAATCAGCGACGAAGTCGTCTCGAAGGGGAAGAGATCTGTTTGGATACGAGGATTTGTGTATCCTACCCCAGCTTTTAACTCGGTTGTTTTTAATTCTTTATATCAAATCTATCTAACTTTTGTGATTTCTGATCGAATCCAAATAACTTAAAATTTGTAGATAAAACTGAATAAAGTATAAACAAACTTAAGAATAAAAATCTTACTTTAAAATAAAAACACTTTTGTATAGTATAAACAACCCAAAATTTTTTTTTGGAACATCATATTTACGTTTTCTTATAGATTTGTTTTATTTTATTTATTTTTAGATTATATGTTTTCTTAATTTCGAATTACGTTTTTTGGTAACATCTTCTTTATTAATATGAAATAATGTTAGAATAGTCACAATGTAAAGCTTGAAAAATTACATATGAATACAAAAATGAAAATAGAAAGATGGATCCTTCATAATTCTTTTTGCTAATATATCCACATGTCTGTTAAGATTTCTCCCGACCTATCTGAATTGAATTCCTTCAAAGCGATCTCTTTAATATTTTGCTTTTGGAATCCAATTAATAGTATTAATTTTTTACACTGACCAGATCTATTACTCTTTTATAATATTTTTTCCAGTTATGTATCGTTAATACAAAAGTTTAAAATTCACATTCAAGAACATTCATCGTAATTACACTTTTTGCTTAGTCGAGCTTTTAGATATACCCATTTTTCATCACGAATGATCGAACATGATTTTGCCGGTAATCCATGTTGACAAAATATTCAAATTACTTATTTATTATTCTACTTTTGAAGATGTTTTTAAAACTTTTACAGTAGTTTATTATGAAACTGAAACTAAAATAAATTTTTCTGAGAGAACTTTAAATTTATTAAAAGATTTAAGAACTCGGTTATAATATTCTTTATGTCTTTCATATGGAAATTCATATAACTCCACATCAGGCATGAGATCATTTTTAGTCCTAAAAAACTACAAGTTGAGCCCATAAATCACTTTATTAGATTTTTCTGTATTCTCTTGAAACTTATCCATACAATTTTCAAACCATCCTAAGCCAACACACAAGCTATGTAGTTCTAAAGCTTATGAGTTAAACAAATTGAAACAGAAACCTTCTCTTGAGTCAACGAGAAAAAAATTGACTTCGAATATGTCTCTTTCGTCTGATCTCATTGATTCTTATATCGAGTTTGTGTGTGGGGGTGGGTAGAGGGAGAGAGAGACTCGACAATTAGCATGAACCATGCACTATCTTTCTTTTTTTTTCCCCTAATTTCAACTGTTAAAAAACACGACTTAGGTTACAACACTAAAATCTCTTGTTTGAAAGATTGAAAATTATCGTGGACAAAAACAACCAAAAAGGTAACAAAAATTTGAAAAAACTGTAGTTGCTTTCACCGCGATTTTCTCAGCAAACAAAAAACAAAAACAGAGGCAGAGTTGTTAGGCATCAAGTCAACAACTCGCCGAACCTAACATTAACCTAAAGCAACCAAACTTTCGTTAATTAACAGCTAAAATAAAAAAAAAATTTAACCTATTATATCTTATAGCCCACAAAAGTCAATAATTGTAAACTTATTATATACACACCTCTTCATCTTCATCCATTACAACGTCACTTTACCCTTAAACCAGTTTTTTCTCCACCCAAAAAAAAAACAAACACTGGAAATGAAGAGCCAAGTTGTAATCAGATGGGTTTTAATACTACTCATCGGAGTAATCTTCAACATCTGCTGCATAGAAGCTGAGACTATCAAGGAAGATAAACACACTCTTCTTCAATTCGTTAGCAACATCAATCACTCTCATTCACTCAACTGGTCACCAAATCTTTCTATATGCACCAGGTGGACCGGTGTTACCTGCAACTCCGATCATTCCAATGTCGTTGCTCTCCATTTAGCAGCCACAGGTCTACACGGGCATATCGAGCTAAGCACGATAGCCAGGTTAACTAATCTTCAGTTTCTCTTTCTCAGTTCTAACAACATCTCTGGACCTTTCCCTCCGAGTTTACAAGCTTTGAAGAACTTGACCGAGCTTAAACTCGACTCCAACGAGTTTTCTGGTTCTTTGCCTTCTGATTTCTCTTCTTGGGAGCGTTTACGAGTTCTTGATCTCTCTAACAATCGGTTTGATGGTAGAATTCCATCTTCAGTTGAGAAGCTAAGCCGGTTACACTCTCTGAATCTTGCGAACAACAAGCTTTCGGGTGAGATTCCTGATCTCCATATTCCGGGTCTGAAGCTGCTGAACTTATCTCACAACAATCTGACAGGAACCGTACCTGAGTCATTGCAGAGATTTCCACTCTCAGCATTTGTCGGAAACAATGTTTCCTCCGGAAAGCTGGCTCCTGTTCATTCTCTATTAAGGAAACACACAAAACACCACAACCATGTAATTCTTGGCATAGCATTAAGCGCGTGTTTTGCGGTGCTAGCTCTGCTCGCTATCTTATTGGTAATCATCCATAACAGAGAAGAGCAAAGAAGATCTACAAAGGACAAACCTAGCAAGAGGAGGAAGGATTCAGATCCAAACCTGGGTGAAGGAGATAACAAGATTGTGTTTTTCGAAGGGAAGAGTCTTGTCTTTGACCTAGAAGATTTGTTGAGAGCTTCTGCAGAAGTTTTAGGGAAGGGGCCATTCGGGACAACCTACAAGGTTGATCTTGAGGACTCGGCGACCATCGTCGTGAAAAGGATCAAGGAAGTGTGTGTGCCTCAGCGAGAATTCGAGCAGCAAATCGAACATCTTGGAAACATCAAGCATGAGAATGTTGCCACTCTAAGAGGATATTTTTACTCTAAGGATGAGAAGCTCGTGGTTTATGATTACCACGAACATGGAAGTCTTTCAACTTTACTACACGGTATGTTGATAATGCCACACTAAAATTTTGTAATGCATAAGTAACTAAGTGAGTCTGTGGTAGGAAATTTCATTACACTTGCACTATCCTTAGCATATATCCTACATAACTAAGTTAGTCTATGTGTGGATCTGTATGCGTGTTACTATTCAGGTCAGAGATGTCTCACGAATCGGAAACCTCTAGAATGGGAAACAAGACTGAATATGGTGTATGGAACAGCAAGAGGAGTAGCTCATATCCACTCACAAAGTGGAGGCAAACTAGTCCATGGGAACATAAAATCCTCAAACATTTTCCTCAATGCGAAAGGATATGGCTGCATCTCCGGAGCAGGAATGGCCACACTGATGCATTCATTACCTCGACATGCAGTTGGCTATCGTGCACCAGAGATAACTGACACAAGAAAGGCGACGCAACCATCGGATGTGTATAGTTTCGGGGTTTTGATATTCGAGGTACTTACAGGAAAACCAGAAGTGGCTAACCTGGTGAGGTGGGTGAACTCGGTGGTTAGAGAGGAGTGGACGGGAGAGGTGTTTGATGAAGAGCTTTTGAGATGTACCCAAGTAGAGGAAGAGATGGTAGAGATGCTTCAGGTTGGTATGGTTTGCACGGCGAGATTACCAGAAAAGAGACCAAACATGATTGAGGTAGTGAGAATGGTGGAAGAGATAAGACCGGAGAAGCTAGCCAGCGGATACAGATCAGAGGTTTCCACAGGCTCAACTCCAATTGGAAGTCTATCAGGATCGCCGTATATACAGTGAGATTCTTTCCTTTATGTATTTGACCATTCAGAAAAGGGTTTGAATATTTCAGCTCAGTCTATTAAAAGGCATAAAGCTACCTAGCTGAACGAAAAAGGGGGTTAGTGAATGATGTTATTGATCAGTCATTTTATAGCAAGACCCGAAAAGCAAACTCAATTCATACATGAATTTTGTAGAAAAAATAGTTGTAGTTTGCACACTTCATATAAAAAAAGGGATACATAGTTCTTTCTAGGGAAGACAGAAAACAAGATGAAACAAAACATAATAAACAACATACCACCCTGATTTCCGCTTTTAGTAGCCAACAGGAAAGAATCCTTTCACAGTCGCAACAGGCTTGCTCCCTCCAAAGTTTATGAACAGCGAGGAAAATGAAGATGTAGTCACTTCCACTTAAATCTGGTCTTGATACCCCCTGAAAAGGAGTAGTAGTGCTTGATGAGCCAAAAAATAAGCACAAACTTAGATTCAAAATGTGTTTGTTCAGAATTTATTCAGTCAAACCTTCAGCTTCCTCAAAGGAAACTTCCTTTACTAATGAGGCAGAAGCATTGTACTCAAATCTGGGATGAACAGAAGGGGAAACCATTATCAGTGTAAAAAACAAACTGCACATATAACCAATAGCTGAGTTTTACTATATGGGAAATATATAATATGTCATATTTCTACAGACTATTATCGTGATTGGCATTTGACAAAAGTTTCTATAAAAAATACCCTTGTGTATTTTGAAGTGCTAATTTCAGTACTTATCTCCTTGAAAGAGATAATTCTTTATTTTGTTCCATAAATATAGATATGGTGAATAAGTATAAGTGGATCCTCTGGTGTCACCAGTGCTAGCCAAGTTATGTAAGAAACAGAACCAAGCACACTACGTTTCACTGACTAAAAAGACCCACATCAGTTTTGCGCAAGAGAAGAGCTATAGTTACAATTAATCAAGAAATGAGATGAATATAAACAAGTCTCCTGGGCATGGTATTAGCAGTCAAAGAGGAGACAACTAAAACCAGGTTATAAATTTATATGACAAAACAGAGGGACAACAGAAATCAAAGTCCAGTTACCTGTTAGAGAGAAGCACCTCAAGTTCATAGTCAGATGCACTTTTAGTCACATCGACCATGACCTGAACAAGTTCAGTTTTTCGAGTGCTGGCCATGAATAGATCATATTCCGTGGGAATAATGATAGCGAAGAAGTTATCGCTCAATTTGCTCAAACACATCTTTTCTACGGCTGCCAGGGCTATTCGCCGGGTCATAGCTTCGGTCTCGGGATCAATTAGATAGATAGCAAAGTCAGTGAGGATAAAAATACGCCTTTTCATCTTCCCCGAGCCAGTGAACTTCAAAACTTTATCAGCGAAAAGAATCGACGTGTCACCTACATACAATTAACAGCAACTTTTGAGCATCAATACAAAGCGAGATTGCAACTTCATCTCCACCCCAAAAGCCCAATGTAGAAACATGAAATCACATAAACTAGAGATGAACATCCCTCACTAACCTCCCAATTAAAGCATTAGTCTTTAATAGCTACGCCTGTTTAAACTTGATAGCAATGGGAAACAAAATAGAAACTAGCAATCCAAACGATCACACAAAATACAAATCGATGCTGCAATTGTACAGCTGATTTAACTACTTCCCGAGGATCAATTAACAACTCCCAAACTTTCGATGAGATCAAGGAAATTTTACACTGCTACATGCATTACTGCATCTAAAAGAGTAAATTTACATTGATTGATCACCGATAAGCAAAATGCTGAAACAGAAATTTCAAAAATCAAAACCAATGATGCGAATAGCTCTAAAACTAAATCCGATGATGAAACATATCCACCAAACTAGCACGAATCCGAAATTTTCACAAATAGAAACCAAAAATGGAGCAACCAAACCTTGTTTCTCCAGAATCTTCATCAATCCAGGACGCGAGGACACATGAAGATAGTCACCACGGTGCTCTCTGTAGCGAGACGCTTTCCTCCTGACTTTACCTCCCGCGAAAGGCTCCGGAGTCCCTCCATCTTCCTCCCCCAGACCATGATCTTCATCTCCGCCGTTGAAATCAGGTGGCGGAGATTCGTCGCCGTCGAACTTCGGCGGCCTTTGATCCTTGAACCGGTCCATTCCTCGCGGCGGCGATGATTTGGAATCGGTTCGCTTTTCTCAGATTCTGCCTTTGAGAAAAATCTCGCAATCAAGAGGGATTACGTGGCTTCAAATGATTCGTTTAATCCAAACATAAGATCTCAGCCGTTAGATTTGATGACTTTAATAACACGACGTGTTTCGAAGCGTGTTGTACACATTAACACAAAATTTAGCATTTAATAAAATAGTTATTGTAAGTATAAAGATATAGGTACATCAACATATATTATATGATACAATAAATATTTTTATATATTAATTATTATTTTCTATCAATGCGCTAAATTAAAAATTAGGTGTATATATTCATGTTTATATGGTATAATGTAAATATATATATTTTTTTATCTAATTATTGTTATCAACATAACATATTTTATATCGCATTAAATATAAGATTAGATATAAATCTATATGTATATATATGATATAACAATTGTTATTATGTTACAAAAACATATAACTCGAACCTATAATATATATACATTGAACAATTTCTATGTACATAAACACACATAATTTTCTTATAACTAAATAAATCTTTTTACAATCCATGATAAAAAATGTGTGGTTTAAAACAATCTCATATCTTGCCTAAAATTCTATTAAATCTTATCAAATCCTATAAGATCTTCATAAAATATGATAATAATACTAATAAGATATTGATTAGATTTTAAAAGCAGATGAAATTGCATAATATCCATGGGAGTATTTCGGCAAATTACACAATAACAATTAAAAATACAAACAGTTAAAAATATTTTTTATCTTTCACATTTACTAGTGATTCCTTATTATGACATTTATTAACTCTTGTTTAAAGCGAGTCCACTAGTCAAAGAAAGTATTATCCTCACCCTATTTATCGTGGTCGCGACCACAGAGAATCAGTACTTATCTCTCTTTTGTTCTTCTTCGCCCATCGAAAATACGCCAATCCCTTGATCGGAAGATTCTGAATCATAGGCGGCGGAGTTACCTCGCCGTCACCAAAAGAGAAGGTCCAACGTCACATTCCCTAATCGATTTATTTTTAACTGACGACGAACCAGTGGATCTAGGAACTTCGATTTTCTGGAGAGTTGATTAGTGAACTTTGATCGAACAAGGACAAGGCATTTGCGTCGTGGTGAATTTGATTGCTGTGATTAAGAGATCTAATTTCTTGTGATTTTGGATCTGTTTCCCTCGCGGTTCAATAAGCTGCAAATTTGGGGTGAAGAGGTGTATGAAAATGGCGAGGAAAGGGTCGAGTATCAGACTATCGAGCTCGAGAATATCTTCCCTTTTGCTCTCCATGTTCGCAACTTTTGCTTCGTTCTATGTAGCAGGCCGGTTAGTTGTTAATCTGCATTTATCCATCGGGAACAAAAATACTTGTGTTCCTGTGATTCTTATTTTGATCTGCGCTCTCGTCTCTGTGTTTGATATAGTTTATGGCAAGAATCCCAAACTAGGGTTCATCTTATCAAGGAGCTCGACAGAGTAACCGGACAGGTTAGTATTTGGATGTCAGTTTCATGCTTGTCAATCTGATCGTCTACTAGAATTTCCGTAATGTTAGTTAACCTCCAAATTGGCCCAAATGGAGTTAATTTGATTCTATCTTTTGTTCAAACTCGAACTTCTCTTTGGTTGATTTCCGTTAGATTGTACTACATCATAGAGTATTTACGCCTGTTTCTGATAAGATTCTTGATACAAAATCTTGTCAGAAGTTATTTTGTTTGCAATTACTGTCCTTGAATCTTTGTTTTGCTTCGGCGCATGCTTATGCTGTTCTTTTATGGGCTCTTTCAGGGGAAATCTGCCATATCAGTGGATGATACTTTGAAGATCATAGCATGCAGGTAAAATGTGGTACTTTGTCCGATTTGCTTTCCTTTGAATTCCTTAGTCTGCATGGAGTCGGACTGTAGAGCATAGACTTTTCTTTCTAGGGAACAGAAGAAGACACTAGCAGCTCTTGAGATAGAATTAAGTGCAGCCAAGCAAGAAGGCTTTGTTCCGAAAAATCCCAAACATACTGATGGAACCGAAACCAAGAAAAGACCACTAGTGGTAATCGGTATAATGACAACTTTGGGTAACAAGAAGAAAAGGGATGCAGTCCGGCAAGCGTGGATGGGGACGGGTAGGGTTTCTCCTTATCCATGTTTTTCTTCGGCGCAATGTACTTGAATGCTTATGCTGTTCTTTTAGTGGTCTGGTGAGATCGCGTAGAACATTCTTCTTTTTATTGAACACACTTATTATTGGGAGCTTAACAGGTCCTTTTTTTAATTGCAGGTGCATCTTTTAAAAAAATTGAAACTGAAAAGGGTGTGATCGCACGTTTTGTTATTGGAAGAAGGTTTGGATTCGGTTTATCACTCTTTGATTTATCTATGCCTGTAATGATGATTACGCAGTACTGGAATCTTTTTGAAACATTATTTTTGTGTTATGTAGCGCAAATAAGGGGGACAGCATGGACAAGATCATTGACACTGAAAATAGTCAAACGGATGACTTCATTATTCTTGTATGTGATTTCTGACTCGTTCTAGAATATTACCTTGAGCATTCATTTATCTCACCTTTGTTAGTTTGAGGAGCTTGGCCATTTAATTTTTTTCAGGATAATGTTGTTGAGTCACCCGAGGAAGCTTCTAAGAAGGTAAAACTGTTCTTTGCCTATGCTGCAGATAGGTGGGATGCACAGTTTTATGCAAAGGCCAACGACAATATCTACGTAAATATAGGTAAGTTAGTAACAGAAAAGAGTGTTTTACAGCGGTTGGTTGTTTGTGTTTCTTGGGTTGATTGTAAATATGGATGATGTAGTTGCTTGCGAGTGTCATTCTTCTTGGGTTTCCAATCTTAGTTGAATTTGTAATAAGTATCCAAAATTTTTGCACTAGCCAAATAGATGCAAAATCTCTTGGTATGGTGATTAAATAGAGATAAATTGAGGTGGTCACAGTCAGAATTATTATTAGGCTGTAAAATACACTAATACAGAGCATGATGTTCTTGCCTTTAATCCCTTCTTTGGTGAAAGTTCTAAGATCAATGAGTTTTCATGTACGCATTTGCTTACATTTTAATGCGCTATGAATGTAATTGATCAATTGCAGATGCTCTCGGAAGCACACTTGCAGCACATCTGGCGAACCCTCGGGCTTACATAGGTTGCATGAAATCAGGCGAAGTTTTCTCAGAACCGTGAGTTTAGCTTAAAAACCAACACTACTAGAACCAAAAGCATCTTTGGAATATTATCAGTCTTAGCTTAAGTTTGGCTTTTCTGGCAGGAACCACAAATGGTATGAACCAGAATGGTGGAAATTCGGAGACAAGAAAGTGTAAGTTAAAACAATCAGAACAATGCGAGATCGCATAAAAACCCTCTTAGTTCCAATCCATTAGATTCATTTCTTCTATGTGATCAAGAATGACATGTTCTTGTTTTATACTATCTCACAGATACTTCCGGCATGCTTATGGGGAGATGTATGTTATAACGCACGCATTAGCTAGATTTGTATCGATCAATAGGTCAGTTCCAACTCTCAACAGCGCACCATGACACATAGTATTTTATACATTCACACACAAATATGGAAATAGAATGAAACGTGTTTGTGTGTTGTTTGCTTTGTATGATGATGATGGGATTGGTGACAGAGACATTCTCCATGCGTATGCTCATGATGACGTCAGCACGGGTTCATGGTTCGTGGGTCTTGATGTTAAACATGTTGATGAAGGAAAGTTTTGCTGCTCCGCTTGGTCCTCAGGTATATACATACATACAAAGATGATTTATCTTCTTCTCCATATTGCTTGACATAAACCAAACTTTCTTCCCAACGTTTCAGAAGCTATATGCGCAGGAGTTTAGTAGGACCAAAGAATCCAAGTGTGAGGCTTTGCTCTTCGGTGCTTATAGAGAAGAAGCACACAAATGATATTTGTGTGGAAAAAGGCTAATTACTCATTGTATCTGAAACTTAAATCATTTTATAACATTTTACCCTTGTGGGTTGTGGCATCATCGATCACTGCATTATGCAAAGTCTAGGTTTCTCGATGCATTTCTAAGTATCAGTAGCTTTTTAAATGGAGGCAGTGAAATAGAAATTTTCACCGACGAAGTTTTATCCATTTACATGAATAGAATGTAAAGATGGAAATAAGATAAAGCACCTTTGTGAAATTATCAACCATAGTTTGCAGCTACAATCTTCATCTCCGCCTTCAACATAAGGTGGCGGCGATGACTCGGGATCGGTTCGCTTTTCTCAGATTCTGCCTTGCCTTTGACAAAAATCTAGCAAGTGGGAGAGAAGGAAGACGTGGCTTCAAATGATTCGTTTAATCCAAAGATATGATCTCAACCGTTAGATTATATGACTTTTCTAAACGACGTCGGTTTAAAAGCCACTTGATATGTTTTTTTATTAAAAACTGCCGCGTTGGTCCACCGAATAAGAGTCCACTAGTCAAAGAAAGTATTATCCTCACCTTATTTAACGTGGACGCGACCTCAGAGAATCATTACTTCTTCCTCTTTCGTCCACCACCATTTCTTCTTCTTTTTTCCCCCAAGTCTCCGTTCTTCTTCTCCTCCTCCTGATACGAGAAGAAAAAGGCGAAAACCTCGCCAATCGAAAATACCGAAACCAAAGGTATTTTTCTTTGTAACTTTGGATCTATTCGTTATAATTCTTACGGATTTATAGCTTCTCTGATCCGTTTGGAATCTTTGTTTTTTTTGGTTTAGATCGTAGGTTTTGGATATGGCGTCGAAGCGGATCTTGAAGGAATTGAAGGATCTGCAGAAGGATCCACCCACGTCATGTAGCGCAGGTGCTTATTCTTTGTTTGGATTTAGAGATTTGTCTAATTTCATCTGAAAAAGTTAGGTTTTTCTGAGCTGATGATGATGGATCGGGTTTTGCTTCGTTTTTATATGACTTTTGATCGTTCTTCTGCTTGGATTTGTGATGTTTGTTTTCGATCTGGAGCTAAGTACTTGACTTTACCCATGATGATTCTCCAGTTTTGTTTTATAAGAATCTTAGATGATTTAGCCAAAAGTGATTCAAAACCCAACTCGTTTTCGAACTTTACTTTCTGGGATCTGGCTGGAACAAAATTGGTATATCTCGTTTTTTTATTTCTCTGGGATAGATCTTATAACTCTCAAGTCTCACACTCGTTTCATTGTGTTATTTTCTGGGATCTGGTTATACCTGTGAAGAAAACCTCATTATCTTTGTTTCAAAGACCTTGTGTTCGTGCGGTCTGATATTGATTTTTATCTTCTTGATTTTGCCTTTTTTTTTTGCAGGTCCTGTTGCTGAAGACATGTTTCATTGGCAGGCAACGATAATGGGTCCTTCAGACAGTCCTTATGCTGGAGGTGTTTTCCTTGTAACCATCCATTTCCCTCCAGATTACCCATTCAAACCTCCTAAGGTGATTCCAATTGTTGTTTAATAATTGCTAAGCTTGTATCTTCTTTTGTGGTTGCTTCATTATCTCATTGTTTCTTCGTATGGTGTGACGAAATCTAGGTTGCCTTTAGGACAAAGGTATTCCATCCCAACATTAACAGCAACGGAAGCATTTGCCTCGACATCTTGAAGGAGCAGTGGAGCCCTGCTCTCACCATTTCCAAGGTTCGGTTTTTCTTATCTTCCGTAAACACTAGAACCCGCTGTAACAAACAATCTTCTCACGCAATTATCTGATCATATCAAACATGCTTTTGCTCCGCGATTCCCATTTGAAGTGATAACATTGACCTGTCTGTTCTTTTCAATTATCTGCTCCTCTTTTGCTCGTCTTTGACCATTGTGAAGTGATAACATTGAGGATGTAGCTGTTTCTTAAATCATTATGGTTAGACTCATTGAGGGTGAAAAAAGTGGTTGTGTCCATTTCTAACTACTATACATTTGCAATGAACAGGTGCTGTTATCGATCTGTTCTTTGTTAACCGATCCAAACCCGGATGATCCTTTGGTGCCTGAGATAGCTCATATGTACAAGACTGACAAGAACAAGTACGAGTCCACTGCACGGAGCTGGACTCAGAAGTATGCCATGGGCTAAAAGGAAATATCCCAATCTACTAAATTATCTCTTTATGAAGAAAAAAAATCTGCCGTAATTTCTATGTATGATTCAATAGACATCTCTCTCGTGTCCTTTTTAAATTTCTGAAGACAGGACCAAATGAAGTGGGTCTTGTTTAAAACCAAGGAAAAAAAACATCATCTTTGTGAAACTAGAAACTGAAAATCTTTCTGGTGTTTGGTCTTGTGGTGGAATTATAATTTGATGTTTTTGCTGTGTGATGAGATGAGCCACTGATTGTTCAATTTATCTTGTTTGGGCCCAGAATAGTTTTGATTCTTTAAATCAGGAAATAATTATTTTTGTCATCATTCTCTATTTAATAAACTATACACGTATTATGAAATAATCCATTGGTTTATCACTGTTGTTGTCAATTTAACGCTTTGATAGCAATCGGCTCATGATCTTCTTTCCACTTTATTTAATCACCAATTATCATCGCAACATCAAGTTCATTCCTAGTAACCACAAAAAAAGTTGTATTCCAATACTTTCATGTTGTTTAGTATCAAACCTAGCCACATTTTCTAAGGACAAGTAATCGCGGCTAAAACAATCATCATCATAGTTCAAGATGCTTCATCACTTAACCAAACTAAAACCAATTTCGTTTTATCAATTCTCTTTGATTCAATCCTAACTTTTCATCTCTAAATTAAAAGAGTAACTAAGTTCGTCCCCAAGTGATGCAGATTTGTATTATTTACTTTATTAGTTAGGTAATTTTCTTATATTGTTCTAGGGTTGTTAAAGGTTTTGGGATTTATTATAAACAACTATATTTGGTTTGAGGTTGGAATTGGGAGATAATCGATCCCCTTCACACTAAACCAAATATGTATGAGAGCAATTTTACATAATCGATCCCCTTCACACTAAACCAAATATGTATGAGAGCAATTTTACACTAACCTAAGACATTTAATTCACACAATATACATGACTTTAGCAACATGCTCAGGAGATTGGAATTAATCCGACAAGATGATTTGATTGATCGGAGGCTATGGCAAAATAGTCATTGGCGTTGACTTTCCTTTGACGGGTAAGTATCTTGATTATCGAAGAGTTTAACCCTCTTTTTTCACCTAGAGTTTGATTTCGTTAGTAGTAGTGATTCGGTTAAATTAGAACCACATGCTTTTTATCTCAATTCACTTTCTTCATATTTATTTTTTTTTTTTCGAAACCGGTTTCTTCATATTTATTTTGACATGCTCACAACTAATATAGAAAATATGAGAAACAAGTGGCTTTTTTGTCGATTTCGTTGAATTGCTCAAACCCCCTTTTTTCCTATTTAATAGAAATAGCTATATTTAGGAGTGTAGTGCATATATGTATTTGGAGTGTTGACAAACAAAACGAAACATATTTGTTACAACAATTAGACAACACAAAAGTTTCTACAAGTAAACGAGACAACTTTTCTATAATTTCTCTTAAATCCTAAGGTCTACTATACTGTCAGTGGTTTCTTATTTCTCATATCACTAATTTTGAGTCATGTTCAAGGTAATATATCAAAATCCTTTTACCAATTTTTTATCTACAAAATTTTGATTTTTTATATTTCAACATTATTTATGGTTGGTAAAAAAATAATAGATGTGGAAGCTCAGAAACGGAAGGAGTGTTCTGACCAATCAACACATGATGGATTATGCGGCCCAAATGGAAATAAAAAGTGCATTCGAGAATTTGGAAGGAATGCTTTTCAATGCAATTGTAGGAGTTGGGATCTACGAAAAATAAACACAACAGCTCATTTTTGTGTGTGTAAATTTCCTTCCTAAATCTTAATATGGTATCATACCTAAACTCTATCTTATTATAGAAAGTTGAACGCACACGACGAGAACATGATACGTAGACTAAATTATAACTCACCAGATCACAACACGTGTCACTGATAATTTAGATTTTGACATGTGTCAATACAATAAAATAGTAAAATTTAAAAAAATGTAAAATAGACTAAAATATAGTATTAACATAATTGGGAAATAAAATAAGTAAAATAGTATCAATTTAATTGGTAAAATATAAAAATAAAGAAGGAAATAATAGCAAAGTAGTAGAAAAAAAAAGTTAAAGATAAAAAAAAAGAAAATTATTTATCTAATATGTTATTTATGTAAAATATAAAATGACCAAATTTGTAAAAAAAAAAAAGTTATGTGATGAAAAAAGGAAAAATTGTTTTAGAAAGTATTCTTCTAATATGTTCAATATATCGTTATAAATAAGATATAGAGTCTTCAAAATTCAATTGTGTGATTTCATCTTTTTATTTTCTTATTTATTGATATCAAATAAAAAAATGAGTTTGATAATTAAAAAGTCGATTAAAATTATTTAACTCTAAATCAATTAGATCAAAATCGTGTTTATCGTCGTATTAGTATGCGTTTTTCGCAAATGGATCAAGTTCAACCGATTACCAGCAACGAGTATTTACTTATTTTCTTAATTATATATAAATATAATTATTGTTAGTAAAATTCGCATATTATTCAGGTCTTAATCAATTATATAAATATATTACAACGGGTACTTACTTATTTTTTTTAATTATATGTAAATGAAAATATTATTAAAAATTCGTATTTCATGCGGGTCCTAATCTAGTTTACTAATAAAGTAAAACAAAAACTATAAATTCATCTAACACTCTAATGCTATTTCATATTTTATTGCTTTTTATTTTCGTAAATCAATAAAATTAGGCGTTTGTATTAGAAAAATAGTTTGCTCATTTCCGAATTATTCATTCTTTGTTCTGCTCAACTGTTTCTCTCTTACCAAAACACATTGAGTTTATCTTTCTCTTTTGAGATATTTGATCATCTCTTAGTCACATTGTATTAAGTTTATCTGAATTCATTATTTTATAAATCCTTAGTGAGTTAGTGTTGTACTTGTTTATTTTTATTGAGTTACACCATTACGTTTTGTTACTGTCACAAAAAAACTAAACTAATTGTTGTTATGCGTTATGCGCAAGATTAGAAGATTAACAAATATTAATATGAAAAAATATTTCAAAATCTTTGAAAACATAATATAAAAGTTAAATTAATAATCACTCATTTGAAAGTCTAAAATATCAGGAGTGGTTTTTTAATTAAACAGACATGGGTTTTTATCATATTTGTAGTTTCTTTTTTTTTTGCAACACCATATGGGAAATCTAAATATGTTTACATCTATAAAAATATATTAAGTTAATAAATTATTTGAAGTAATATCTTTTAAAATTAAAGTTCTTTTTGTATCCTTCTTCAAGTAATATACATAAAAAATATATAAGATTTGAAAATATATTCTAATGGCGTTAGAGTAAATTCTTACAAAATAAAGGTTATTGTTTTATTTTTGTCAATTAATTTATAGAGGATAAATGATGTTCCCTTGATTGAACTCAAATTCTGTAAATGGGCTCTCATGGACCTCAGATCCGTAGTTCGTCCAAGCTTAGAACTTAGAAGTATCACCTCCCTTACTATTTTCTTACAATTCCATAGGTCAGAGAAAAATACATTCGATTACAATATTAGACTTTATTTATTTCAGAGTATTTTGATTCTTACTTCCTCTATAAGATAATATCTTGGTATCTTTTAAAAAAAGTTCAAGTTACACCATGGATCCTTAATTCCTTATAAAAGATTATCAATTTGAAACTCAAAATCTTTGAGTAACAAAAGATGAAACTTACTCTTAAGATCAAAAGACCAGAATATCGACTTATGTTTCAAAACATATATATCTACCGGTCCTTTATATTATCAAACATATTGTAGTATTATGGGTTTGATTCCGAGATATCCATGGGCTATATGTCACTCCAAGTGATTCAAACCCAAAATTTTGAAAATTGGTGTCGATTTAAAAAAAATAAAATAAAAATCGGTGTTCCATGTTTTTTTGGTTTATTGATATAGCCTGATATAGGTGTTCCATGTTCCAAAGTTGTTAAATAATAATAATTGTAATAAATTAATAGTGCACGGTTAAAGAGACATTACACAATTAAGTATTAGTCGTCAAAAATGTCGGCTGCATTAACTTCCCTACTTGATTTCTCCTTTCCTAAAACTAGTAAGCCGTAATTCATTTAATTTCCTTTAACAAACACCAAATTTAACTCCTATGTATGCATTTCATAATATGTGTTATTAGTCTCATATTACTAGTATCACTAGTAAGCGTAACATTTAAATTTTCCCTTTTTGATTAAAAACAATTTCGTTTAAAGAAACAATAAATTATTTTATTTTGTGAGCTTTTTTTTTTTGCACAATTTGTTTGTAAGCTTTGTAAAATTTATATGTTCGTGAAAACTAAAACTTCTACACTTTCGTTTCTTTTGAAACATCAATAAGATTTATATATAGGTTTGGGATTACCGAGGCTTCTTCCGTGGTCTATTCGGATTTCTGAATGGTTTTATTGTTTCCACTACTCAAGCACTATCAGAAAACATTTAAATAGAATTTTCGAAACTACTTATAATTTTTTTAAACTTGATTTTTATTTTTCAGCAATTATAATTGACGTAAGATGGACCACTAGCCACATGGAAATAGCAGCACCACAGAAGGTCTTTCTTTCCCTTGGGGTTTCATTAGAGTTGCATTGAATAATTTTGTCTTTACTTAATAATTCTTCATTTGTTTTTTTTTTCGGTAAACAATTCTTCATTTGTTAATACTTAATAGTAATAAATATGTTGCATTATTATAAAATAATACTCACCATTCCGTTTTTAATTTCGCGCGCAATGTCATTAGACAAAGAGAAGACATCTTGGTAATATCTTGTATGGTTCTTATAGAAAAAAAACATTTTGTACTGTTAAATCCTACTAGTGATTACAGAAATGAAATTTTGTTTTGTAATGATGGATTTTATATCAATTTTCAACCCACACCGTAAGTTTTTTTTCGTGTTCCAAAATACGGACAATAATTTTTAAATTAACCCAAAAAATCAGCTTTTTTGAAAAAGGCAAAAATGAAAATGGAGTCTCTTACACGACCATTTCGAAAATGAACCGCTTTAAATAAAAATACGTTGTCTAAAGAATCTAACCATAAGTTTTTTACTTTTCTATATGACAATCGAATTTTTTATAATTATTTAATTGTTCCGAACATGCAAAACCTTTTATTTGAAAGTTGAAAACCATATAAAGTAATATATAAAAATTCCAACTACACGTGTCAGTGATTAGACTAATGATAAATCTATGTCCAAAGTCTCCATAACTTAGATGATAAACTAATTTCTTATGTTAAGAGAGAGAGGTCGTGCCCAGAAGAGCATGGTCCTGAAAACCAGGTTTCATTAAAATAACTATGTTAAAACTTAGGTTTAATCATAAATTATGTCTGAAAGAAAGAACATACAGCCTGAGATTTAGACAGTCTTCTAACACTAATCTCCCTTTTTGTTTCTAGTGAAACACAGAATCGTAAGCTTGGTGGCCTCCACTAATTAATGTCATTATTGAACGTTAATTAATGTTAATTATTGCTATTAGTTAATTTACTCGTTGAAGGTTAATGTCGAAAAAAAAAACCGTTAGCTTTAAAAATTTCTAAAACTTAAAAGAGCCGTTTTAAAAATTAATCAGTACTCAATATTTTTTTACTCGTTAATATCTCTTTTTTTTTTCAATGCTGAAACCGCCGAAGAAAGCAGCACACATACTAAAAGATTCTGTAAATTGTGTAAAGCCTTGTTGACCAAAAAAAATGACAAAGCTCTAAAACAGTGATTAATACTTTTTTATCATTGAATGAAAATAATTAATTGGCATATATTTGATTTTGAGATGATAATTGCCTATATTGAAAAATGATATCAGAGGATTCTGTAAAAAAATTATCAAATTTTCTAAAGATTATCAAACTATAGTTGTCATCTTATATAACTTTACAAATGTATAAAGCGAAAAAGGCAAAACTTAAGAGCCTAATTTCTCGTTAAAGATTAAAACGGTCTCCCGGAAGAAATTAGTCTTCAAATATTATTTAGCTTAGTTTATTCTGTTGGCTTGCATGTTTAAAGGCAAACAAAAGAAGATGGTTTCACAATAATTCACCCATTATTAGGGCTTTTCCATATCAGAGAATAAAAATTCAATAAACTGATTCACCAAATTCCATAATGATTTAACAACTTTCCCACAAAAATAAAAATCTAGCTGTTGACAAAAAAAAAGTCTTTAACTTTTTTTCTGTGTGGTCAACTTTTGTTATAATAAACAGAGATGAGAAAATTTTGATAATAAAAAACTGTGAATAAAACCAAAAAAATAGCACGAAGATCTTATGTTTCTCACAAGTGTCGTGTTTTTTTCATCCTCACAAGTATCGTGTTTGAAAGGAGGTTATTGGTGATTTATTTGTACATATTTTGAAATTTTTTTGATTCAAATGTTACTAGTTTATGGATTTTATATATTTTTTAAACAGTTTATCACTAAAACGATTTTCAAAATTTAAATTGAAAGTGACGAGTTTACATAGATCAAATGGAAATATCTTAGCATGTTTTGCTAAAGAATATGTATTAGAATTAATATTATGAGAGGTCAAAGAAAGAGGAAAGAAAAATAAAAATCTTTATTTTTCCTATTTTCTTTGGTTATATCGCAAAAGCTTGTTAATTTATCGGCGTAAACACCATCTTGTTAATTGATCGGTATAGACACTATCTTTAACAGTTCAAAACAATATACATCAAATGTTATTGTTGTTCTTCTTTGGACAAAGCATGCATATTATCATTGTCCATATAAAACTTCCCATTTGGAGAGAGATTTATGCATACATTTATATTTTCTTTAATGAATCATTCCGCTTTGTCTTGAAAGCATATTCATCTCTAGCCATAAAAATATGTATCTCTTTTTATGAATCATCGATATAAATATATAATAGTAGTCACCATAAGTTAAAGATGTGAGACAACAGAGAAGGTATAAGAACATATTTTTCTAGATTTGCTTCGATAACTCAGGTTGATCCCGAAGTTAGAGTCTCATTTTCTACAGTATTAAAAATCTCACATTAATCTTGGTCCTTGTTTTTAAACACCTTATTTTCGGAATATAATATATCTTTACGAATTCTTTTTGTGTTACTAATTTGATGGTTTTTTCATTTCACTCAATTTCTTTTGTTATTCAAAGTATTTAGTTACTACTGATTTGTTTATCTTTTAAGAGATGTTATTCGATCAATGATTCTAATTGATGCATGTATTAATGAGGTCCTAAACAAAGTTTATGCTAAGAATGAGACACTAGTAAATTAGTAATTAATGACTGATTCATGAAGACAGTAGATCTTCTAGTTAGATTATTAGAGAGCTCAATAATATCATTACTATTTTTCCGGTTTCGACTCTTGGTATGAGTGAATGACCAATGCTTAGATTATGATCTCACGGCCTGATATGTCAGAGGATCACACGTGGCAGAATCGAAACCGTCAGTGCAGAGAGATGCGAAGCTGTCGCACGTGTGACTATTATGGAGTATGGACTGAGTCTGTCAAGTCAACAAACAGTATAACTATAATTAATATTGTCTCACTGTAGATTTGTTGCTGCTTCTATATTAAATTTTTGCTTAGTGCTCTTTTAGACTTTCCAAGTATTATTCTCGATATTTTTAGTGGAAAGATAACTAATTTAACAAACATCTAAAATAATTATGTTTAGTTTCCGCTAAAGAAAATTTATCTATTCGATCTAAATTCACATGGTTTAATCAAATGTTTTCTCTGTTTCAGTTTGTAAGATGTCTTGATCTTTTTTTTTTTTTCAAAAAAAACGAATGGTTTCTATTTTTAGTGTGTATTTATTATTTTACTTCTTAGTTTACCTCTAAGAAATTTAATTACAATTATTACAAACAAAATACATTTGTAATTGTAAATAATATTTTAATTGGCGTGAAAAAACTTAAGCCCATTTAAAATTTTGAAAGGTAAAAATTTATATAAAAAAATATATTAAACACAATGTAATAAAAAAAAAATCCAATCAAAATTTATATTTGAAAAATTGCTAATTTTAATTGTTAATATTTTAAAAAGAAGATGAAATAATAATTAACGAAATATATACCATATAACGTCTATTTTTCGATAATCAGAACGTTTATCTAATGATAGTTATATATCATACTTTCCATAGAGTCACCTGAAAAGAAAAATAAATGATTATATGTCTAGGAAGATAAATTAAGATAATCAAATCAATGTAGCTGATACATATGATATAGATGCTTAATTGATTATGGGAGGTGTGATAATAAGTAAACAGTAATAATTAGTAAGTTAAAGGCATATAATAAAGTACAGAACCATTATAAGACCAACATCGCTTGCTTCTAAACCAAGACTGTCATTGAGAATGACTTGAGTGCTACTTTACTAACAATCACCTTACTTCTCCTCCAAGAAATATATTTACACACATTCTCTACTAATTAACATTGGAAGACTCGACATTCTGACGTGTTTTTAATATGTTTAGGTCTTTTATATTACAGAAAAAATAAACTTTGGTGAGAAATAAGAAAATTAGTTTTTTGTAATTAATATATATTTAATGGTCACTTTTTTTACTGTTCGTATTTTATCCCATACTAGAAAAAGGAGTCGAACTCCTGCGTCTGAGCTACACAATGGACTTGTTCAGCATCTTAATATCCTTTAAACCATATTGATAAACTACCATTTTAGTTTTCTTCAATAAATTTGTGACAAACGACCAGCGTTGTCAATATGAATAAATAACTTTTTAATAATTTAGACGGAAAAAAAACACAACTGACAATACCGAACCGAATCAAACCAAAATAACTAAACCAAAATGAAACCAAATTTCTTTTATAAACTGTTTGGTTTTGTTATTTTAAAATCCAAAAAACCAAAATCAAAACCGAATCGGAAACATTTTTGTATAACCAAACCAACCCGAGTTGAATAAACCAAATTAATTCCTTAAAATATTATATTTTTAGTTATATATATATATGTATGAAATAAATACAATCCAGTATTACATAAATCACTATTTGTTTCTATGTTNGTATGAAATAAATACAATCCAGTATTACATAAATCACTATTTGTTTCTATGTTTAAGTTATGTTTTTAATCATCAAAACCACATTTGCATCAAACCGAACTGAAATCAAACCGAGTTATAAATGGTTTTGTAGGGTTCCATTTTTTTTCAAACCAAAAAAAAAAAAAGAATCAGAACCGAATAGTAAACTAGATTGTCCACCCATAGTAATAATAGAGTAAACTATGAACATATATATGTATGCACATTATTTGGAAAAATGTTATTTTACTAATATATGGTTCACTGAGAATAGATAGGGAGATATTTGACAATTTTACGAATATTAAAATCTAGTCATGAAAAATAACAAGGTGTGTCTTTCTCTAGTCTTTTTATTTGCCCATCAAAATGCGAGCTTATGCTTTTGATTACGCTCTACACAAATACCAACGTACATGTATCCATTTACATAATTATACTTACATAATTAATGGTGATAAAAGCTTATGTGTTTTGAGACGTGGCCCTTCTTTCTATAATGGATCTTTGTCCCTGGTTTTATTTTATTTTATTTTATTATTTTATTTTTTTATATATCCGATCGATTGATCCGATCAATCTCAGAAAGAATACACCAAAATACTATAGAGTGGATTCACTACCAACCGGAAGGATGGGCTACCACACTGCCTGATCTGAGTTTGAAATGTTTTCCGATTAATGTCCGGGGATAATCAAATCGTCTGTATTTCTAACTACTAGATAAATTAGTTGGGCCACCAGTTGGACTTTGACCCAACTGACAGATTTTTCCACAAATTGTTTTATTTTTGTTTTCTTATAATATCTCCGCTACATAATTATTTTTGAATTCCTATTTATTTTTTTTTGGTTTTTTGAATTCGTAGTTTTAAGTTTTTAAAGCCTACCCATATATGTAGGAAGTATGAATTTTATGCCAATAAGGGCTGAAACTCTTTTCCTTTTTTTAATAAAGGGGTATAAAAAAATACATTATTAGAAAGTGAGCTTCAAGTTTTGAATATATTTACTGCATTGTTACTCCAAGTTGATCGCTTCCATAAGTATACAGAACCCACGTGAATTAGCTTAATTATGTGATCCAAACATTGTACAACGGGAGGTTAATTAATTTAATGTCACTAAAGTCCTTACTTTCTTTTTCCACGGAAGTCTATCATTTGAATTTTCTTGTAATTTAAATCGAAGGGTTGTCGGAACATATATCTGGACCTTATCAAAATTAGAAAGTTCGAATCTGGTAAACGTTATGTTTCTAAAATCTGCTGTAAATTAACGTGTTGTTACACATATATGTACGTACTACTGTAATCTACTATTATATTTCAACCTAAAGTATATCAATAGTGTGTTCTTTTAAATTACATTTTTTTCTGATGAGAAATTACACTGTAGAAGCACAATTATGTCATATATATCCTACCGGCTTCAAATGACGCAAGACAGACAGATCGTGCGAAACACGATTTAAGAAAAAGATTATTTATAATTTAGATTTAGCTTCTGTGAAGATATTCATTAAGATTTCATCAATTAAAAACGGGATCTTCCTAAGCTTGATACTTGTGGTCTTGACACATGTGGTGTGTGCTGTGTGCAATCTCATTTAATGGTACGTCTTCAATTGGTTTTGCTCAACGAAAAGAAGATAACTTAAACCACTGCAATTTTTAATATGAAAACCAAATTTGCGATAAAGATTATTTTAGCAATTAATTTTTGCCGTTCTTAAACAGCTTTTTTTTTTATATATTGACATCCCTTTATGAAAAGGTACTGGATCGGCAAATATTACCAATCAGAATCGAACAATAGATGTTTGTAGCCGATGAAAATTGATGTATAAAATATATATATATATATATATATATATATATATATATAATTTATTTTTATTTTTAGTTTTTATTAAAAATGTCAATAGTTTTTTTTTTTTTGAGAACGATAAAAATGTTATAGACTTATAGTTAGAGCTATTGTGATGCGGAAACTAGTATTGTGAGAATGGACGTGGACGAGGAACGTACCGAATCAATTGATGGTCGTGTGAATGATTTATCTTGGAGCAATCATGCTAGGAACTAATATTATCCATTTTGCCTTACACAAATTGATCTATATGATCACTCATCGTTTTCTTGGCGAACCAAGAGATCAACTTTTGGTTTATCCAAATTCCAATCTTTTTTTGGGTTGAATTCTTATAGTATTGGCTCAACAGTAGTAAAACAAAATATAGGCTATGTTTAAAATTTGAAATATAAATTTTAGTTACGTTAATGCATATCTTGCACATGGCTAAAACCGATATGATTTCTATTAAGCTAATTTTATTTTCGCTTTTACATGTGATTTTTGGATCGGACGCTTAATCTTTTGTTGAACTCACCTCTGAATTTAACGGTCAATTTTTTTTCCTTTCAATATTAACTTTCATGTTTTGTAAATTAACCTTGCGCTGTTGCGTTAGTTGTTCGTATAAGTCATGAGTCATGACACTTGTCCGGTAAAAATTCTTTGGGCTTACATCGTAATTGTTATAAACATTTTTCTTTTTGTTTGTTAAGAAAATTCAAATATAAATAGGATATATATTTAAATTATTGAATATTTGAGCTGGCCATGATAATCACTTCAACCCCGTGTGTTAAATATTCTGATTAAACTAGTGCTTTGTTAACGTTATGGTAAATGGAACTACTTGACATTGGCAGTAATTATTTTAATCACTCAATGATCTTGCCAACGTCAGATACGACGCAATTCACGGTTAAAAATTATTGAATACTTCATATCATTCGAAAAATATTTAATCGTTAATTTAAAAACCTCATTTTCTAATCACCGTTTTTGAGACAAAACAATCTTGGTGCTGAAATCAATAACCCTGATTTTGAAGGATTTTATTTAGGAAATGTGTGATAGTACATTTTACCAAAAAAAAAAAAAAAGTGTGATAGTACTATTATTATGATTTCCAGCTTATTTCTTCGGATGCGTCATATTGGACGATATTTTTAACCCAATAATGGAAAGAATATGAATAAATCAGATCCAAAGAATATATGGGTTTGTCACTATTTTTATTTCTTTTCGATATTTTTCACTTATTGAGAAAAATATATATCAATATATATATATATGTATTATGTAAATACATGCATGTAACGTATGTTTATGTGTGTGTGTATGCATGTAAAAAGAAAGTGCTTACATGCATATAATCCGGAAGAATCTTTGGACGATCTTGGACTTGATGAGCAATGAATTATATTCTCCGGTCTTGACTAATTTTACCGAAACACCAAGTGGATGTTTACATTAATTATGACTAGAGCTATAACTTATATACTTAATTAGTACCTTTTATTCATGAAATTAAATCCTTCGTCTCTTTTGTTCTTTCTATTTTACTGTGTACGAAAATATCTCTATGTGAAAGAAATGGATCGATTATTAAAAAAACAAAAGAGATTAATGGACAGGTGAGTTTTAATGGATTTTTTTGAATGTAACATTATTGATTAGTTGAGATAATTAATCATATGGTTGGAAAACGTGATAACAAGAAACAAATTAGAATTTCAAGTACGTAACTTTGTGTTTATCGATGAATGCCAAGCAAGATTCAGTTTGTCTAAATTTCCTTGTATTTACTTAATTGTCGTTTAAATCAACACATATAAGTATGTATATATATAAATATACTTTAAATTATATATGTTAGTAAATGGATTATTGGTCACTTGGCTCAATGGAGAAGAACACTGCACTAAACCTTGGGGTTTGTCTTTGCCAATCCAAAGGATTCTCCATGTCTCTCTCTAGTCTCTTCTCACATTGGATCTTCAACATTTTCCTTCTCTTCTCCTCACGCGCCTCTTTTTTTGTTTCTTGTATTTTTCAATTAATTAACCAAAAGTGTGTAACTTCAACCTGAATATTATGAAAAATATGAAAAACTTTAGAGAATTTTTAGATAAATTTAACTAATTATTTGTAATTTTAATATTTTCAAGGATATTATCCAATAAATTCCTCATACCTATCGAAATTAGTTAACCTGTCTAAAATGTGAGGAAAAATTCAGAGTATGAATCGAATATGAAAACTTATCATAAAACGAACATGTCTAGAAACGAATAGAACAAATATGGTTCATGCAAAACGGATTAAACAAACGGCGCATAATTGAATAAAATACAAGTTGAATGATAAATATAAAAATTTTGGTGTAATATAATAAAAATAAAAAGTTTACTAGTTTTTTTGTGGAGAGCTGAAATAACTTTTACAAAAATAAATGTGTAGTGTGACCCGTGAAATTAACTCGTACCAAATTTGTCAGACTTTTGAAGTTTTGTTTTTTTACTTGTAAAGTAAGAACCGCACCAAAAATAAGCATAACCACACCTAATTAAAGAGAGGCTTTACAACAATCCTGCAAGCGGTTCTTTTAAAGATCGCACCGTCCAGTCCGTGAACCGAGATTCAGTTCACGTCCTAAGCATTTGAAATCTTGTATACTTTCGCCATCGTTACTACGTTTTAAATTTTATACAAATAGTCATATATAAAGAATGTTGTTTTCGTTGGCTTCCAATTTTTTATATGTAGCGAAACATACATTTCTTTTGTCAACGAAACATGCAATTATTGGTGGACAATCGTCAAGAACATACACACTAAATAAAGAAAGAAATGTGTTTCCTTATATTTCAAGAAATTCCCATCGAAAGCGATGGATCAAAGTGTCACATTCGACACCGATTAAAGTGTAACGAAAGTAAAAACAAAATCTAAGAAAATAAAGTTATGAAGAAAAAATAAATTTTAATAGTCTAGAATAACTCGCTTTAATTCTATGTAGCCAGAATTCAAAAATTATAAACTTTCTATTTACTGTGGATGAACATATAAATTTTAATAATGAGAATGAAATAATACTATTTTAGAAAAGATGGCAAAAAGTATAAGTATTTTTTTTTTACACGGAAGAGAGATTTAAGAATGAAAAATGATAGAATAAAATATTAACAGTAACAATATAAATATGATTCTATAAGATATTATAATTGTTTTAAAATTCTTATAAATGGGAAAAACTTAACGATTAAAGAAATATATACAATAATAAAATTTAAAGGGAAAATTTTGAAGAAAAAAAAACAGAAGGGGACGTGTGAGGATGCGTTACACCTATGCATCTATTATGTGGTCAAAGCTTTCTCACTCTTTAGATTTTGGGGCCTACATTCATGCTTCATATTGCCTACGCCCCTTTTTTCTTAACGTTTTTTAACTTTTTTATTTTTGTAATGTTGATGTAGCTATACAAAGTTTTTACTGCAAAAAAAAGAAGTGAATTATGTTGATAAAAACTTTTTTTTTGTTGGGTGAGAATATGCTGTATAAAGTTCTGATAACATGAAATATATTTTCAAGAGTGAAATTGAAAGTGAGAAAGAGAAAAAAAAAGGTTATCGATCTCCTTTTATTGGAATATTTACTTTCGAGAAAAGGGACTACTACTATGATCGACAATTTAAAGCTTTTACGGTTTTACCATTAAAAAGGAAAAAAATTAAAACAGCTTTTTTATTTTGTTTAATAATAAAAATCTTAAAACAGTGTAGAACTAATGTAGTAATGTTATTGATTTAAGCTACAGGTACAAAAAAGATTAACGTCACTAGGCGAAACAAAGTTTAGAATCTTAAACGATGAGTGAGAATGTGATGCAAGAGATCTTGATCACCATATCGAATTCACTCCTTTAAAATAATTGTTATGCACCATTTGTATATCATTAATCTCGAGTGGAGATGTTGGAGTACAAAAAAAATATGTGGATCATGTAAAATATGTGGATCATGGTCAGATCTTCCAAAACGGAGATAAGTTTTTGATGTTATGAAAGTTCATGAGATTTTTTCATAACAATATTAGTAACAACAAAAAAGTTTGAAAAGAAAAAATATTCGTTAGTTTTGTAAAACATTTTAGGTAGGAATTTCAGACGTTACTCAGTAATAGATTTTGCTGCAGATTTTTTATTCAAAAACAATAACTAATTCCTGATAGAATATATTTTTCATTGTTAATTGTTATTGATTTGTGATAAACTAGCGAAATATGTAATTTTTGTTCAGTGTTCCTACTTTGTCACTAACAGAAAAACCGGTTTGACCGTCCGTTCTTCAGGAACTCGGGATTGACTTCTACTTAGTCATTTGTTGCTTTCGGCTGATTCGAGCTTGGTGGACTTCTAATTCCTCGTGATTTTTTTTTTAATTCTTAGGTCTTAATCATATAATAATTTAGTTTCTCCCCCTATAATCGACAATACTTTTTACATAAGACTTTACCACTCTATTATCAAATTCCATAATATACATAATTATAAAAAAATCTAGAAATATCAAAATTTAAATTATTAACGTGTTACTAAAACGTTTTGACTCTATTTATTAGTAAAACTATCGACTTAATCTATATCATTAATTCACCTTAAAAATTTACTATTGTATTTTGGCAGTTAAGTCAGACAATTTTATGTCTCAAAAATAAGTTAGTGGGCTTTTTCAAAAAAAAAAAATTAAGTTAGTGGTAGTTGATCATCGTAGTTAAAGGTGGAAGAAGAGCTTAAAGAGATGATAGTTAGTTGAAAAAGTAAACAATGGACATAAGGTGATCATGATGACACAAAACATGTGAAAATGTTCATGGACCAAGACGATTAATAAAGTGCATTATGTCAAACAACCTATGATATCAATATCATTCGAACATGATTCCAATTAAAAAGAAAATTGTAAACAAAAATTGTGAATATGTATAACATTGGGGTCCCTAATTGTATTATTTAAAAAAAAAATTTCAAATATGTGTTTTATGAAAAAATTTCTCAAAGTTTTGAAATATTTGAGACAGACATGTATGATATTTAGGCCTGATGATATTACGATGTTTTTATGTTCTAAATCATGCGTAGATGTTTACTAAGACTAGTTTTGGCTGTTCGGTTAAACTATGTTTGTTTTAACTCTTTATAACTTCTTTACATATGTACATTGAATTTGTATTTCTTTAAATTCTATGAATTTAATTAGTAGCTTTTACAACTCGTTTAAACACATTTCCTGTATTTATGTATAGCAGTATAACGGTTTTTTTTTATTAGCGTGCAAGTATAGAACCAATTTTAGTAACAGAAAATCTTGTTTTACTTCGTTAAATGTATGTGTACTTGGACAAAAAAAAAGTATGTGTACATGTATTTCTATTCTTTTTGGTATTCGGGGTATCATTGGCGATAGATTAATTTAAACCCTTTGTTTTTATCTCTTATAGTTGGTACTTGGTAGTTTATGCAAAAATAGTGCTACTTCAAGTTCAACCAATTTCTTTACCTTTTTTTAATTTTACACAAATTGATGATTCTGTATTTTTCTATATTTTCTAGCTAATGTGGTTGTATTCAAACATATATACTCATTATTCTGTATCACATATTAACTAGATTTCGAAACCGGCTTGTTACCGTCTTAATAGCTACTTTGAGATATACAGTAAAACCTTTTTAAATTAATACTCAATAAATTAATAATTACGATAAATTAATAAATTTTTTCAGTACCGAGTTGGATCAATGTAAAAATTAACAAAATTCGATAAAATAATAAAATAATATTTTTTTTAGAATTCTTATGTAAATACATAGTCCCAATAATATTATAAATTA